>PVJX010001118.1:138660-180808 GCA_004027295.1 Dolichotis patagonum | reverse complement strand
GCACGGTGCGGTTGACTTGGGGTGCCAGGAGAACAAGGAGCTCCTCCCCTCTCTGGGGGTCAGCTGAGAGTGTGGCAGACTTTCAGCAGCCTGAGAGAGACCCTGGCGCATTAGGACCTGCATGGTGCGGTTGACTCGGGTGCCAGGAGAACAAGGAAATCCCCCCCTCTCTGGGGGCAGCTGAGAGTGTGGCTGACTTTTAGCAGCCCAAAGGAGAGAGACCCTGGCGCATCAGGACCTGCACCATGCAGTTGACTTGGGATGCCGGGAGAACAAGGAACTCTTTCCATCTCTGGGGGGCGACTGCGATCCTGCCTGCATGTGGGCTGAGAATCAGACATCTCATGTCATCCTGTCACCCATCCTGTGTCCCCCCTCCCCCTCCCCCCTGCCTAGCAAGTGGGAGCCAGTGAACTACACATCTTGTGAAAAGATTGGCTATGTTATTTAGTATGAGCTCCCCATATGCAAAGATATGGACAACCATTTGGAGGAGAATGGGAGACAGTATGACAGATAGTGAAGATCCTGGGTTGTCTAGCTTTGAAATTTATGCTTTCTTATGGCCCATTCTGTTCTGTTCTGTTGTGTTTAATTTTACACCCTTTTAAAATAAAAAATTAAAAAAAAAAGTTCAATACTAGTTAGTAGTGATATAAAATCACCACTGTGGTATAAGCAACAGGAGAAATTAAGTAAATATGGGTAAACAAATTGAATATTATATAGACATACTGTTTTCATAATATGGAAAAGTGTTATCAATAGTTTGAAATAATAAGGCCCCCAAATCTTTTATATTTAATATAATCAAGTCTGTGTTAAAAAGATAACAGTCTGTCTTTGGATAATGGGCTCATAATTGCCCTCCCTTATCCCATCCTTCTATTTTTACATGTTTTCATATTTTTTTCTTTCTTTTTTTTTTGAGATTGGGTCTCACTATGTAGCCCAGGCTGGCCTCAAACTTGTGGTAATCCTCTTGCTTTAGCCTCCTGAAGTGTTGAAATTATAGGGTATACTACAACATCTGACAATTTTTTTTTTCATATTTTCCACAATGAACATAGCATTTTTGTCAGTGTACTATGTATTTGGGAAGGAAGCAGAGAAAAAGTACACAGGCTCTCGGCAGTCTTCCAGCCTGCTGTACTCTTCCACACAGCCTGCTGTGTATTCTACACTGAAGGCTGGGCTGCCTGGAATCCGACAGTAACTAAATGGTACTTCACTGTACTACTTGCCACACAGTGAACTGTACTACACAAAGCAGTCAAGAGCAACAGTGACCCCATCTGATGAAGCCTATGACTGACGAAGAACTAATTTTCTAATATGCATAACAAACAAAAAACCCTAAAAAGCTAGTAATAACTGTTTCTATTGTGTTGGCAGAGTGGTACAGACATTTCATTATATTTTATTTGATACTGGGAACTGAACTCAGGACATTACACTTGCCAGGCAAGCACCGAGTTATATCCCTGACCCCTTACTACATTTTAATCTGTCTTCCTTGCAATACCAGGACATACTTACCACAGCCTCCACAGCAGGTGAATTGTCTCCAACCACCAGTAAAGTAGAACACCTAGGAACAGGCAGCAGAAAAGGTCTCTCTCAGTAAATAAGTACACATTATCTATTCTCCACTCAACACTGAATTAGTCATGACAGACAATTCAAATATTTAGCAATTCAGGGGGAAATTGAGGGACTTACTTTAATGTTTTTAATCTGTTATCATTTTGGCCTAGAATGGGTCTTTCAATTTCCAGGTCTCTGCGTCTAAAAAACAATGCAGAAATCAATGCCTTTGAAAACCAAAACATTGAGGAATAGGAATATGAAAAGTATCTTTTTTTTTGGTACTGGGAATCGAACTGACAACCTCACGCTTGCCAGCTGGGCGCTTATGCCACTGAGCTAAATCCCCAGCCCCAAAGTATCTTCCTTTCACACCTGAGAAAGTGTCCCTGAACAGTGCTCTGGAGTAGCCATTTCAGTGGCCTCTTGAATAGTACAGAGTAAGAACAAGGGACTTTGTGGAGTGTTAAAAGGATATGACTTTAAAATTCAATAGCAAGACTACTGAAACTGTCAAGTCCTAAGTCTTCAATTTCCAACTAGTTTACAGGAATAAATTCATTAAGAGAAGAGAATGACTTACACCATTTTTACTTGGGGGGAGCATTTTTCTTGTAACAGTTAGCATAGGACTTTATCTTTCTGATTTCAACTAAAAACAGGGAAGGGGCTCTACAGACCAAGTTCAAAACCTGGCTTTGCTCCTCATTGGCTGTATAACTGACCTATTTCCTCAGACTTTTTCCATGATTCCAGAAAGTGAGAAGGAGCTAACATTTTCACTTTGGAAAAGCTATTCCCAAGAGAATCAGTGTTCTCTCCTCATCCTGGCCGTGATAGGTAGGCCAGGGAGATGTGACAGTGTATCTTGGAATACATAAACTAGAGAACTGACTAGTATACATATATTAACTTTTTCCTGATGACAAACTATCAGCAAAGAGCAACTAAGTCAAGGCTAAGTCTTCTCTCGATGGTCTCTCCACATGTACTTTCTTGTGCTACCTCACGACTTGAGTGCTTCTGTGGGTGTACATAACTGTGGTTCCTTTGGTTCCTTGAGCTGGACATAGTAGTGCAAGCCTGTAATCCCAGCACTTGGGAGGCTGAGGCAGGAAGATTGCTGTAAGATTGAGGCCAGCCTACACTACACAGTGAGACCTTATTTCAAAAAGGAAAAGGAAAAGGAAGAGGAAGAAGAGGACAATGACGACACCTTCAAGCTACAACTGGTATGTTAACACTGATGAAATGGCTTTCAGTTCAATCAATCTTCCTAAAAACTGTCTTCGTATCTTTTTTTTTTTTTTTTTTTTTTGGTACCAGGGATCAAACTCACAACCTCATGCTTGCCAGGCAGGCGCTTATGCTGCTGAGCTAAATCCTCGGCCCTTCATATCTGTCTAAAAGCCCTGCTCCTATTTTGGTGAAACAGCATAGAGCCAATCCCATTGTGTGTAAAAAAAAAAAAAAAAAAAAGGGAGAAGTAGCTTATTTTCCCTGCCTTCTCCCTTAAAGGCCAATTTTCTTTTTAGACTTGGTCAATACCAAGTGAAGCAGTGGGAAACAACTGTACCCATTATAGGAACCCAGGAAGAGCTGTAGGTTTTCTTGGTTGATATCTTGGGCAATATGCAGTCTGTAGGTTTGAATCAGGTCCAGGTTGGCCTGTAGTTCTTCCTGGAATAAGCAAAAGAAGACACAAATAAACTTCTTGAAACTACAACTGGTATGTGAACATTCCTAAAATGACATTGAGTTCATTCCATCTTCCTGAACACTATTTTCACATCTGCTTTTAGAGTCATTCTTCTCTAAAAGCCAACTCTCACTGTCCATGATGGATAGGGCAGTTGGGTCTGGTAGCTACTAATCTACTGCTAGTTTGAATGGCTAAAATACGTCCACTTGCTTTTGCCTGGTTTGGTGCCATATTCCGTGTCAGATGAAAGCACCAAAGAACCTATTATAGGCAGCTTAGATCATCTACTTTGTTTTGTTTTGTTGACCATTTTAGCATTGGTGGGTTTTTTTTTTCTCCTTGAAATAAAAAGGTCATTTATTTTCAACCAGCATTTCCTTACTTATGTGTGTACATGCTAGTGTGTGTGTGTTTCCAGTACTGTGGATTCAACTCAGGTCCTTTACATTGAGATATATCTCCAGGTCTTTTGTTTTTTAATAAAATAAAATGAAATAAAATAGAATAAAACAAAACAAAACAAAATAAAATGGACTGGGGCCATAGCTCATGCAAAAGCCTTAGGTTCAATACTCAAGATCACCACTACCAAAAAACAAATCAATGGGGCTGGGAATTTAGCTCAGTGGCTTAAGCGCCTGCCTGGCAAGTGTGAGGTCATGAGTTCAATCCCCGGTACCAAAAAAAAAAAAAAAAAAAACAAATCAAACCAAACCAAATGAGCCCCAAAAATCTACAGAGATAACAGAATTGCAAATTGTCTTATTTGATGTGGGGGACTAATGAGTACTTATGATTTGTGCATTATACTATATGCAGGTTATATCTCAAAGCATTACGTAGACATCATAAAAGAATCAGAAAAAAGTGGTTTCCTCTAGGAAGCAGATAATGGGGTGGGTTTCAGATGCTTTGTAACAAGCTTTGTTGAATTTCTATATTCTAAAATAAATGTGAAATTGTAATTATATATAAAAATATAATAAGGGAGGAAAAAAAAGATTATGGACTTTTGGATTTGGACCTGAATTCATGTTAACTCCTTTCTCCCCACTTTCTTGTTCTTTTTGCAGTGCTAGGGATAGAACCCAGGACCTTGTACATGCTATGCAAATCCTCTATCCCTGGAGCTACAGCCTCAGTCCTAGACCTGTATTCAAATACCAATTCTACCATTTACTATCTGCATAATAGTGGCAAGCTGAACTGCAGAGGGCACTTGTTGTCCCCATCTTTTACTTTCTTTTTTTTTCCAAATGGGCACTGGAGATTGAACTCTCGACCTTGTGCTTGCCAGGCAGGCGCTTGTGCTACTGAGCTAAATTCCCAGCTCTGCTGTCCCTATCTTAAACTTAGGCTAAGAGCATCAGGAGAAACATAACAGAGTTAGTGGATCTAAAGCATTTATATAAAGTCTTCAAACTCCTGTGCACATAAATAATGTTTTTGATAAATGCTCAATTTCTCTCCACTTACCATTTTCCTTGGGATACATTTAGAACTAACTACACAGACTGCACCTGAGCACCTGCTCTGGCTCCAGTCAAGGCACCTCAGCTCTCTGGCCTCACTGCTCATACATCTCATCACTCCTCAGGTCACCCAACTCACTTCTCCTTTTGGCAGGCAGACACTTATGCCACTGAGCTATATCCCCAGCCTCACTTCTCCTTTTGGAAAATGGACTGGGCTCCCTCAACTACTAGTTGAGTCCCCCACCTCCATCCAATAGTTACAGAATCTGTGACCAGAATCGTGCAAATAATTAAGTTCATGAATCAAGGCACTATAGTACTCACATGACACTTCTTTTGTAGGGTTTAGTTTCTTCACCAGTTCATGGGTACTGAATAAAATAATCCCTACTTTTCTTTCCAATAATAACATTTAACAGATTCTTTTTTTCCCCCTCTGAAATAACGACGGGAAGCCTTTCCCAGGCCCTCTGATGGCTATAAAGATGTTTGCTGTGACATGTGATCTTATCAAACATCAACAGATGGCATATTTCACTTACAAGGGCAGGTGGGGAGAGAGAGGTTTTCTTTCATCTTTCCAAATGCTAATAATCATGTGGCCCTGAGTCAATGCCTCTCCCCTATGACTGGCCTTTACAGGGCCACATGCAGCTCATGCTGCACTGGGAGCATTATCTGCCAGGATTAGGTAAACAATGAGTACTCTTTTATCCTTAGGTATAATAAGGCTTTAAATGCACAATAAACCCATCTTTCCTGGTCGCACAGGCACTTACCTGCCCAAAGTGATGAGCCAAAATAATGTCCACAATGTTGGTTGTCAAGCCAGAGAGCTAAAAAGATAAAATTTCTGCATTAAGGGTATAGTATATGTAAAAAATTTACCAAAGAGTCTACTTAAGGTGAGTATACTGTATATGCTGCCCCCCCAAAACAAACAAAACCCTACAGTTCAATACTTACACACTTCTGTGAGATGTTGCTTTCAAACAAACATGAGAAAAAGAAACAAGTTAAAAAAAGAAGTCTTAGGAGCCAGGGGTTTAGCTCAGCAGCGTAAGTGCCTGCTTGGCAAACTCAAGGTCGTGGGTTTGATCCCTGCCACCAAAGAAACAAAACAAAACAAAAAAAAATACAGGGCTGCAGCTGTACCACAGTCCCACCTACTCAGGAGGCTGGAATGAAAGGATTATTTGGGCCATACAGCAAGACTTCATCTCAAAAAACAAAAAAAGAAAAAAAAAAAAAAAGAGGGCTTTGAAGTTGAGACCTAGAACACATAGCTATTTGCTACTTCATTTCTGCCTATATGTCTGCATTTACAGTAGACAGACGATAAAAATTAACTTACAACCACTCCTAAGCTACCCAAGGAGAAAAAAAAATTTTTTTTTTGCTTCCAGTTTTTGCTATCTTTATTTTAGGGAGTGGGAGGAAATGGATATATTTACAGAATGTTCTCACATTTGAACATTTTTCTTCTAATTTTTTCTACTTCGAAATGATGCATCTCATGGTCTAATAAATGCAACAATCTGTGTAGAATTGCAGACTGTTACCCTATTTTTGGAAAAACTTCCAAACTCAGATTATGCTGCTGATTTCCCTTAAGTTTCTTCCTTGCTGAATTCCCACTTATACTTAGATCAGAGGTGAAGTACTGAGTTGGGGGTAGCAATAGAGAAGAGGTAGTGAGGGAGCCACACGTGGGCATTGAAGCAGGATCCTACAGCCCCAGAAAGATTAAGGAAGAAAGAAATACTTAAATCTTCACATGGGTTGTCAAGGTTCCATAAGTTATAAGTTAAAGATAATTAGAATTAAAAACCAGATTCAATCTAGCAAAACTATTTCAAAATAAAATAAAAATAAAAATTTTTAATAAAAATTTTTTAAAAAGAGCTGAGGATGTTGCTCAGTGAGAAGGCCTGGGGTTCAATCCGTAGTGCCACAAAAAACAAAACAAAACAAAACAAAAATACAAATACAAGTACTTATAAATCTGAATTTTATATGAATTTTATCAGGCTGTTACATGTATTAATATACCCACATACCAGACAGAATTTAGAACCAATTTTACATAAATCACTCTATAAGAATTTCCAAAGCAGACCTGGTGTGATGGCACATGCCTGTAATCCCAGCACTTGGGAGGCTGAGGCAGGAGGACCCCAATGAGTTCAAGGCCAACCTGGGATATAACATAAGTTTCTAGGCCAGCCTGAACTGCATAGTGAAACATATTTTATCCAAAACTAAGGGATGCATCACTTCTGCAAAACTTAAAAGGTGGAAAAGGATAAACAAAATTTTAGAATTTGGTCTGCTGGTAGGTAATTACTTCAAAATAATTAAAAATATATGCTTATCATAGAAAATTAGGCAGAGAATATGAAAAATATCATTTATGTGTAATGCTAACAGCCAATGATATAACCACTAATAATAATACATTATATTATTTTCTTACACATATGGATTTAAATAAATTTAGGATATTACATGGTTTTGTATCAATTTTTTCACTTAAAAATAGATCTTTCTCATTTCCTTAAATAATACACATATATGTTTATTTTGCTTTGGTTTTTGTTTAAACTAGGGCTTGAGCATGGGGGTACTGAGCTACATCCCCTAAGACAGTGTTAACTGACCTCAAACTTGCAATCCTCCTGCCTTAGCCTAAGAAGTTAAGATGTGCCACTGTAAAAAGCTTTAATGTTAAAAAAAAATTTTTTTTTTTAAAAACTGCATTGTGACAGGGTCTTGCTACGTAGTTTAGACTGGTCTTGAACTCAGTATGCAGCCCCAGCCCGCCTCAAACTCGTGGTTATCCTCCTGCCTCAGCTCCCCTGTGCTGAGATTACAGGCGTGCACTACCTTGCCCAGCTAACAAAATTTTTTGAAAGTATACTTTTCTCTTCTACAGTTGTATCAAAATTTTATTACCTTGTGACACTTAAACGGTTTCTATCTTTTTTGTCTTATGAATAATAATTTAATGAATTATCTTAGCTCAATGACATTCTAGCCATGTAACCTTAAGCAAATGGCTTATGTCTCTAAGTCTCTATGGCATAACATACAACTTCAATGAGTTCTCCTGAGAAAGAAAAGTTTAAATATATATAAAAAGGTTAAGGCTGGCAGTGGTGGCACACACCTATAATCCTAAAATTTGGGAGGCTGAAGGAGGACTGCTGCCAAGTTCAAGGCCAGCCTGGGCCACAAAGTGAATTCAACGCCAGTCTAAACTACATAGTGAAACCCTGTCTCACAAAGACCAAAAAAAAAAAAAAAAAAAGATTAGTGCCTGGTACACAGTAAGCACAAGTGTTCTTTAAAAACTCCATATCCCTCTATTTAAATCTTTATCACTAACTTTCAAATAGGTTTCTCAGATATCAAATCAATGGATCTTACGGGTTTTAGTATAAATAAATATTCCTGATTCCTGATACATGTGATGTACTAGGTGGTGGTATTTTAGAGAATTTTCCGATGATAGAACATTTACAGTAACTTAAAAGTATTTAGAGGGGGGAAAAAAGTATGCTTAACTCAAAAAAAAAAGTATTTAGAGGGCTTACCTAGTGTTAGGGAGGAAGTTCAGTGGAGGAATGCATGGCTAGTATGTGTAAGGCTCTGGATGGGAGTGAGGTGAGGAGGGAGTGGTTCTTGCCTAGCATGTATAAGGTCCAGGGTTGAATCTCCAGCATGAGGAAGAAATGATCAAACAATCGCTGGGCCAGGGATTTAGTTCAGTGGCACAGTGCCTGCCTAGCAAGGATGAGGTCCTGAGTTCAATTTCTAGCACCCCACCCAAAAGCCTTCTTGTTATGAAAACATCACTGATTTAATCTAAAAATCTGACAGGTTAAAATAACGCATAAATATTTTGTATGCTAACAAGAAACTATTTTGGAAGTTTTTTTTCAACCTAGAAACTGAACTATTTTTAGCACAAGTGAGTTAAATGCAAAGGGACATAATATAAAGCTTTATTTCTTATCTTTTTTTGCTGCTTTTTTTTTTGTACAGCCTTATTCTTTTACTCTAGTTTAGTAATTGAATTTGTTTACATTTGTAGTCATTAGCATACTCTTAGTTACCTATCTGCACATTATTTTAGAGTTCAAATTTCTGCATTTTTCAGACAGGAAACAAAAATTCACATCTTTGGGAATAGTAGTAGAGATGAGTTTATCAGAGTCATGTACTTATTAATCTTTTTATGCCTCATGCTGCAGATTTTTTTTTAAAAAAGGCAAAGAATAAGAAAAACAAAAGACTTGAAATAAGTACTTCATAAGAGGATTTTTTTTTGTACCGGGGATCGAACTCACTACCTCACTCTTGCCAGGCAGGCGCTTATGCCGCTGAGCTAAATCCCCTAAGAGGATATTCAAGAGCAGATATTCAATATCATTGCTGCTTAGGGAAATGCTAATTAAAACATAACATTATTTACTTATATAAACATAACCAAAATTAAAAAGATGATACAGAGCTGAGGTTGTAGCTCAGTGGGTGAGCACTTGTCTGGCACTGGGTTTGATCCCAGTGCTGCCGAAACAAAAAAGAAAAAAGTGGTACAGAAGTTTTTTTTGTTTGTTTGTTTGTTTTTGGTACCGGGAATTGAACTTATGACCTAGCACTTGCCAGGCAGGCACTTATGCCACTGAGCTAAATCCCTGGCCCTCACAGAAGTTATTTTAAGAAATACATTTATATTGGTGATATTTGCCAAATAAAAACAAATTAATATTATAAATAAAACTGCTCATCTTTTACAAAAAGGAAAAGGTCAGATGATATGAAATGTTGATGAAAGACAGATGTGGTGGCACATGCTGCAATCCCAGCACTAGGGAGGCGAAGGCAGGAGGACTGATGGGAGTTTGAGGCCAATGTGGGCTACAAGATGACTTTCAGACCAGCCTGAACTGCATAGTGAAACTTCATCTCAAAAAAGTTAAAAAAAAAAATGTTGGTGATAATGTAAGCTAAAACTTGCATATGTTGCTGGTATGTCAACTGGCCAAATGCTTTGGAAAACTGGCAATATCTACACTAAATATACAACTGCCCTATGAGGCAGCAATTCCAATTCTAGATATATTTACTGAAAAACATATATGTCTGTCTGTCTCTTGAAAGACAAAACAAGTAACAGAAACTCACTGTGGGTATTTGTGTATACATATATTCACCTATCTGTATCTGTATATGGTAGTGGGGATTGAACCCAGGGAGCACTAAGATACATCCCAAATCCTTTTTATTTTGAAACATGGTCTCACTAAGTTGCCCAGACTGGGCTGGAGCCTGCAATTCTCCTTTGTCAGCCTATTGAGTAGACAGGATTACAGATATGCAACAACATGCCCAACCACAAAATGTATTTTGCAGATAGAATAATAAAAATCAATTAAAAAGAACTGATGGCCAGGTGTGGTGGTGCACACCTGTAATCCAAGCACTCAGGAGGCTGAGGCAGGAGAATTCCAACCAAGTTCAAGGCCAGTTTGGACTACATGATAAGACCCTGTCTAAAAAAACTATAAAACAAAAGTACTGCTACACCACACAACATGAATGAGTATCAATCACAATAATAAGTGAAAGAGACCACATTCAAAAGAAAATATTCTAATTCTAATTACATGACATTTAAGAACAGATAAGGCTAAACTATGGTGACAAAAAACAGTTATATCCAGGAAGGAAAGGAGCTACCAACTAAGAAAAGGCACAGGGAAACCTTCTGGAGTGTTGGAAATTGTCTATATATTGATAAGGTAATGATTATATATGTTAACATTCACCAAGTCCTATACTTAAAATGCTTCGCCGTTAACTATGTATCTACCTCAATGAAAAGTAAAGTTACTCTGTTCTCAGAAGGAAGCAAAAGACTATCCAATGGACACTTGCACATGGTACTTACTTTGGAAGCTGCCCAGTCAATCCAACCTTTAGCACATGGGTCAATGTTAATGAGTACGAGGCCTTCCACAAGCTCTGCATGACTGAGCTGAAAGATGAGACACAGATAACAGTAAGAAAGTTACACTCCCACAGTTCTAACACAGCCGGGACATGGTTAGGTGATTTATACAAGCCTTCATTTCTCACATCTGAAAAACTACAGAGGTGCTAAGAAGAATATGTAGAAAATAGCTCTTGAAATCTGACTTAGCATCTGGAAACCAGTTTCTTAAGCTGCTAGAAAATGATCCTGCCTTGTACACATTTATAAGGAAGAAAAGTTTCTTCTTTTTATAGCAGAGGAGAACATACATACTTCAGTTGTTCATTTTCACTTCCCACAGGGGCTGCTCAAGCTTAAAATGGGCTGTTTCACATTCATATGTCTTTGTTCCTAACAATGGCTGTTATAGTTTTTTTCTAAAACCATCTAAATAGGTGATGCTACTCCCAAAAGACACTCCTATAATAAAGCAAGCTTTTCAAAAAATAGGAACATTTCCATGTAAACTCAAAACTCTCCAGCTTCCTTTTTGCTTCTGATTAGGCTTACTGTTGAGTTTGACAAAGAAATTATAAAGAAGAACGTATGTAAAATTTCTTTTTTTTTTTTTTTTTTGCAGTACTGGGGATCGAACTCACGACTTCGCGCTTGCCAGGCAGGCACTTATGCCACTGAGTTAAATCCCCTGCCCTAACGTGTGTAAAATTTCACATTATTCTACCACATACCTAGTTTGTTTGTTTGTTTATAAACAGGGTCTTGTTGTGTAGTCCAGGCTGGCCTCAAATTTGCAGCAGTCCTCCTGCCTCAGCCTTTTGGGTGCTGGAATTACAGGTATACACCACCATGCCTGGTTTATTTTTGTTTTGTTTTGTTCTGTAGTACTGGGGATTGGACGTAGAATGCTCTACCACTGAGCTACATCCCCAGTCCTTTCCATTTTTTTGAGACAAGGTCCTGTTAAGTTGCCCAGACTGATCTTGAATTTGACATCCTCCTGCCTCAGATTCCCTAGAAGCTGAAACTGCAGGCATGTGCCATCATGCCCAGCCCTTGTTATAATATTCTGGTACATTTCCTTTCAGTTCTTTCCCATCTCTATGACAAACTTTATATGAGTCTATTTATATTCTAACTTTCTTTCTTACATTATAGTGTATGCAAATTGTGTCATTACAAGCTCGTACACTCAATTTTAACAGCTATGCAAAATTCCATCATAAGCTGCACCTAGATCTTTTACAGACAGCACTGCCCTCATTTGTGATGTTTCAAATGCTATACAAAGACAAGACTTTATATAAAGCTGTATCTGAAGCAACAGAATCTACACAAAAACAATGTAAGACCCAAAAGAGTGTCTAGTCATTTAACCCAGCAGTAACAGCAGTGACCCAAGCAGTGCTTCAAGGGTGAGACTAATCCTCCATGCACTTACTGCAAATCTGCTGAGTATGTAAGCTCCAGCTCCAACTCCAATCCCGATGATGCTCTTCAGACTGTGAACAGGAAAGTCCAACAACTGACAGAGTCAATGTCATTTGAAAGCAAGAATACAACTGGTTTCATATCCTGGCTGACATTTACTAGATTTGAGAAGTTGAGAAAGTTTCTGTTTTTTTTTAAATGGGGGCTCATTATGTTGTCCAGGATGGTCTTAAACTTCTAGGCTCAAGTGATCCTCCCACCTTAGCCTTTTGAGGAGCTAAAGGTTAGGGAGGCATTTTTTTTTTTTAAACGCTTTCTGAGCTTTAGTTCCATACACACACACACACACACACACACACACACAGGTACACATAAGGAGATAACCAACTACTTTCAAATTCATTTTAATGATTAAATGAATTATGACTAAAATCTTGGGAGATATCCTGTTTTTCACTTCAGTATCCAACTCACCAGCAAATTCTGTGAAGCACACCACTAGAATATTTCTATTTATTAACATTCACTTCAACCCATTCCCGACAGCTGCCAATACTAAGCTATCATTATCTTTTGAATAGATATTCTAGTAGTTTAACTGGTTTCCTTACATTTTCCCTCTTATTATTCTCCAAACTATCACATCAAGAATAATCATTTTTTAAAAATTCAATGTTACTAATGTACAGTTTATATTTCTAAAGTGTTTTTTTTTGGTACCAGGGATCGAACTCACGACCTTGCTCTTGCAAGGCAGGCACTTAAGCCACTGAGCTAAATCCCCGGCCCTAAAGTGATTATTTTAAAAGAGTAAATTGTATAATCACTCCTCTGATTGAAATCCTCCAATGTCTTTCCTTTATACCTAATATAACTACAAATTCTTATCTGTTCTATTAGACTGGTGTAATCTGGACATAGTCTGTTTCTCAAATTTCACTCATTCCTCTCTTCCACTTCTTATTCTAGCCTGGAATCTTTTTGTCCTGACTCTACCCAGGTAGTTTCCTGCTATCTTCCAGGTCTCAGCTTTAATGATACTATCTTGAACACACACTCCCTAACTAGTCTTATTTATGAAGATCCTTCCATTTTCTCTATTGCAAAAACTCCACTGACTCCTTTTTGCTGTTTTGGTGCAGAAATTGAATCTAGGGTCTTGGGCATGTTAAGAGCTCTACCAGAGCTATACCTCTAGCCCTAATTCTTTTATGGTGCTTTATTGTGATTGTTGCTTACTTGTTAACCATTCCCTCCCCACCCCTCTACCAGGTTCCATCAGGTCAGTGAGTATTCTAGTTTGCTCATCATTTATCCACTGGAACAGAAACACAAAAACTGAAGGGCGAGGGGTGTAGCTCAACAGTAAAGCACTTGCTTTGCTTGCACGAGGCCCTGAGTTTGATCCTCAGCACCATGAGGAAAGGGACAAAAAAAGAAAAAAGAAAAAAGAGGAAAGACTGTAGAATGAATTTACCTTAAGTGGGTAAGAACAGGAGGCAGCATTTCAGCCAGCTCATCCATTGTAGGGTACTGGTACCTGAAATTCAGAAAGATACCTCCTGAATTAGAAAGCACCCATAATTCCCAGTCTTTGAGAAACATTTCCTTTTACCAAAGGCTCAAAGGAGGTATTGTGGTGTCGGGAAATGACTGTGGCATGCTTCTATGACTGCCATGCTAAAAGGAAAGTAGAAAAACCCATGTGACAGAGAAAGTCATATGACAAACTAGTAATGCGGCCCTCTTTTGAGATATTTCCAAACCCCTAACAATCATTTCATTTGGGATCTAGGCTCAGTAAACTTCCAGCAGTAAGTCAGCTCAGGAAGCAGAGCTTCTTACACTGCTTACTTAGGCAATAAAATGCAAAAGTAAACAAGGCTCTCCTGGGTCTAAGCATACAGTTACAGGTCTTGGGCTCCTCAGCATAAATGCTTATATTTGTTTCACTTAAATACAGGATGATGTAATTATTTTGTTAATTGCTTTTCGTGTTATGAATCATCTGATGCTAAAATCATCTAGAAATACACCCAAAGCAGGAATCCACAAAAAGTGGAAAGCAGACCCAGAGATGCCATAATCAGAGATGGGATCTTTAGATGACTTCCTATGTATGATACAGGATCTTTTCTATAAACAACAAGGAATTCAGCTTGCCTATACCCGGCCACTTTAAGGGATGAATTGTCCTTTACTTTCACCCCAAACAGAAAAAGAAACTGGATCCAAATCTGGTTGGATATCAAATGATCACTGGCTAATATAATATGCATTTCAGAGGTAGACAAAACAACATGGAAACTAGTCAACAACGATTTGGAGCCCTACTGCCTGGGTTAAAACCCTGACTGTCCTATTTGTTACACAACCTTAGTCATGTTCCAAATTTTTCTGGGCTCAGTTTCCTCACCTACAAAATGAGAACAGGAGTAAACCTACCCCATGAGGTTGTAAGGATAGAGTTGACAGATGCAGACCATTTAAAGCAGTGTTTAGAACACTATTTGGTCTAAGTGCTAACTATTACTTATCTGCAATGACTCTTTCACAGTAGTCACTGGCTAAAGACAGCTCTGGAAATCAGTGGGGGACATGAAGAATAAGCAGTCCATAGGGTGTGCTCTCACTCTACTTCCCAAGGCCCTCTCAGCAGGCACACTGTCCAGGGAACTCCTGAAAGCCTGAGACTCTGCCACGCAGAGCAGCTTATGAAAAACTAGAGGGCACCTCTCAGAATAACTAGCTGCCCAGATATCAAATTCCTATCACTAGATTAGGAGGAAAGGATGGGAAGCGCTCCCAGGAAAGCTCAAAGAGATTTTTAGGTTTGGTTCTAGCTAGTTGGAAGCTTCTGGAAGGGATGCAAAAATGACAGATTAAAAACAGACAAGAGGCCAGATAAAAGACTGACAAGTGACATTAATGCCTGTGATAACAGGGAAGACGGTCTGTGCCAAAGAAAGCCATTCCTAGATATTGGAAAATATGCAGTTACTCCCAACAAATGGTACGTAACAGTCCTCTGATACTAAAGAAAGAAAACATGAGGTCAGTGGGCTGATGAGTCTAACCTGTGGCTGTGCTCAATCAAGTGGGAGGGAAGCATAAGCTACTACCCCCACTAGAGCTCAGTCGCTGCTTTTCTGAGTGCCTGTCCCCACAGCTTTGCCTGTGGCCTCACCCGGTTGGGAAAGAAGGTGCACCTTCCTGCTGGCCAGGGGCATCCACATGACACACAGCGAAATGCTGAGTGATCTCTTGCATATCCTCAAAGTTGAAGAACGTGTTGAAACAGGATTTATCTGTAAGACAAAAATACTCGTGAGCCATAGGCTCTCCATTTCTCTCCAATTTTCATCCACTCAGCCAGTGCTATGTCGTTTTTCTTATCACTTCCTTTTAATCACCATTTCACTGAAGTGAGGTGTCTGAAGGCTCGGTCTCATCCAAGTTGCCCTAAAGGCTGAAGAGGAGATCTCTCAATGATTTGAAAACGACGAATCCTTAATTACGCACAGTGTCTCCAAAGTAGAAACCACTTTGTGCATGTGTATTGGTTTTATGATGTTGCTACCATTTCTCATATGCCTTATTCCATTCCTGAGTCTAACCAAGAAACACTGACTATACTCCAAGCACTTGGCTGCAGCGAACATTCTGAGAAGCTTTATGTTCATCACCTGGGAGTTTGTCTTGTTCAAACTGTCAGGATGCAGGAAGGGGCTGCTGCTTTAGTTTTTACCCTTAGCATAATAGCTTAAATCACTTTTCATGCTAAGCCAGCTACAAAAGTTCTAGCTCTGTAAATGCAGATACCTCTGAAAGCCAGAGCAAGGCGAAAAAATATTCAAATTCTGTCTGTGGCTAAAGCTGAATATTTTACTACTGGTAAATACTCTTCTACCAAATGCTTTGGATCAAAATATTTTTTGGACTCTGGGACAGATGCATTACATAATAAGGTATCTTGGAGATGGAACTCCACATCCAAAGATGAAATTCATTTATGTTTTATATATACCTAATGCACACAGCCTGAAGATATAACCATATTCAATATTTTTGGTTCCCTTAATGTTGACTGTGACCTATTTCACTTATTAGTGAGGACAGGGTACAGAAAGAATACTTTTACTAATTCACTGAAGTGCTTATAACAAAGTTAAATTCAACTCTGGATTTTCTAACCTGAAACATGGAGAAAAAAAAGCCAGAGTACATATAAGCTGCTGTCCTTTTGCAGGTATGGCACAAAAGCGAGATATAATTCCACTATCCTCCAATATATTCCTCTCCACACTAACCAGGAACTTTAACCCTAAGATTAATAAATGTAGCAATAAGGAGGAAAGGTAAACACAGAGAGGGGGAAATCTCTACTCTACTAAATATTATATATTTTTTAACAAGAAAAGTATTGGGAGAAACTGAGAAGATGTAATATCAAATACATACGATTGAGTCCAATGTCATGATATGTTAGAATAACCGGTCTGTTTCCCTTCGGTAAGCCTCTTATTGTGACATGGACCACACCATGAGTTGTTTCTATATCATGCTCCTGTAAGAGAGTGTAAAAGTTCAGCAAAGGCAGAATGAACTTTCCAGATTGCTAAAGTTTCATAATACCAGCTTTATTGCTATTTTTTGCTCACTGGGCCAGGACACATTAACAAACTATAAGCGTATTATACATAATATTCCCATTTTCTATTCTTTTCTGATAACAGATAAACAAATAAACAAACAGATCAAGAGGAAAATACACCTTGCCAACCTAAAAGCTTATTTAAGGAGTCTAGGAAGTCAGGGATCTGTTAAGAATATATTTGCAATTGAATATGAGAAGGAGCCAGATAGTACTTGGGAGGAAAAGAAACTTCTGGGTTAAGAAGAGCAATTTAAAGCTTCTGAGCATATGTTCAGCTACAGATAAGTTGACGAGCTACTTGTGGGTATGTGTACTTAAGACTTTTCTCCTTTCCTGGCTTCTGTCATTCTGTACTGTCCATATATTACAGGAGTTCCTGCCTGCCACATGTGTAGAACACAAATCTTTTAGCCATGGCTACCTGGAGGCAGGAAAACATCTGGCCATGCTGGGTCAGCATCCTCCCCTAAGAATCTTTTTTTCTCCTAAGAATTTGTAATTGGGTCTGAGAGATTCCATCCTTAGCTAGGTTGTTCCCTTGAAAAGAGAAGTAAATTGGGAGTTTTCATTATTGTAACTCTTGATCCTAGCTGTGCAGGTTATGAGACATCCCTGGGTTGAATCTTGTTCAAGCTAATATGAGTGAATTTATTTCCTATACTCCAAAGGATTGTAATTAAGGTAATCAGTCTGTTTTTTTAAGACAGGGTCTTGCTATGTAGTTCAGACTGACCTTAAACTCACTATACAGCCCAGGCTGACCTCAAACTCGAGGGCTCCTGCCTCAGCCTCCCAAGTGCTGGGATTATGGTTTGGTAACGAGTAAAGTTTAAAATGTAGTCAGAGCAAGGCTCAGGAACTGAACAAGGCTCAGAAAAGGATGTGATAGGTACTCCTGGGAGTGGCCGCTACACTGGGTGATGGGATAGAAAAGGGATTGTAGAAATGTTAACTGAGATTTGGTTTATTCCTCTTCACTTTTCTTTCTTTCTTCTTTCTTTCTTTCTTTCTTTCTTTCTTTCTTTCTTTCTTTCTTTCTTATTTTGGTGACACTGGGGATTGAACTCAGGGCCTTGTGCATGCTAGGCAAGTAACTTCTATATTTCCCAAAAATTAAAAATTATTTGTCCTCATGAATTGGCATATAATCTGCATAAATCTGCATATATCTGCACATATCTGTTCATAAAATCTGCATATTTCTCAGAAAACACACTAGATGAGACAAAATTAACTCTGTCAGTAAGAATCTCAATAAAGGGCCAGGGATTTAGCTCAGCAGCATAAGCACCACGCCTGCCTTGCAAGCGCATGGTTGTGAGCTCGATCCCTGGTACCAAAAAAAAAAAAAAAAAAGAATCTCAATAAAGGCAAAGGGCATCAATTTAATTTCCTATCTAATAACAAACCTCATCAGAGCTTTAGACATCAATATATTTCAAATCATAGGCCCCAAATCAAGCCATATGTGATCCAATATTTCTGTTATTCTGAGTTACTGATACCTCCTACTCTATTTGAAGGCTTGAATAAAGGAAGAAAGGGCAGAATCTGTGAACTAGCTATGAAATAAAACACAGGGCTTAGATAAGACAAATATAAAGATGTAAACTGCTATTACTGCACTGAGTGTTTGCCCTATGATAACACCAGACTTACTGAGGGAATCCGTTTCCTACCATGTTCATTCAGTGAATTTCCATTTATTAAATCCCTACTATATGCCAAACCCTGGACCAAGCTCAAAGTATAAAAAATAGCAAACTAGAGAGAGGTGATTTCCATTTTTTACATAAATTTATGCTCTAGACAGGGAGGCAGAAAATGAACAAACAACCCATAATAATTGCTTCTGGTGTTATGAAAAAATAGGGTACTATAATAAAAAAACTAAGAAAGACATAAAGTTCAGTAATCAGTCAAAAAAGTACAAATTACATTCAATGAGATGCTATTTCAAACACACCAGAACATAGAGAAGAAAGAATTCACACATAAAATTAGTAGGTATGTAAATTGGAACAACCATCTTAGTGAACAATTTGGTAATTTCTAGTGACATCAGTAAGTGCTTCTCCGGGGTCGGGGATATAGCTCAGTGGCATAAACACCTGCCTGGCAAGCACAAGATCCTGAGTTTGTGTCCTGATACCAAAAAAATAAATAGACCCTTTCTCAAAACACCAGGAAAAAAATTTCTACCTCACAGCAATTTTACCTTTAGGTATAATCTAAAGAAATTCTCAGGCCAGGGATCTGGCTCAGCAGCACAGTGCCTGCCCAGCAAGTATGAGGTTCTCAACACCAACCCCCCCCCCGCCCCCCCAAAAAACAAAACACCAAAAAAAGGAAATTCTCAAATATGGTTACACATAACACAGAGAAATGCACGGACAGAGATGTATATTGCAGCCTTGCTAATATTTAAAAAAAGTTGGAAAACAGTCCACATATTCATCAATAGGGAAACTGACATAACTATGATTTTTCATGTAATAAAGAAAAAAATGAACAAATTAGGAGTATAAGCATTAACACAGAAAAGCCTGAACATACAATGCTAAATAACAGCAATATGCAGGTTGTATATGTGATTATCACAGATATTTTCAAAAGCAACACTATAGACCATATATACATATTCACACAAAGAGTGAAACGTTGGGAGAAGGGATAGACATCAACTTTAGGACTTGGTTTTCTTTCTAAGAGGGGACAGATTCTGAAAGAAAACTCAAGATGGGTTCCCTGTCTCTCAGATCTGTCTCTTGACATAATAGGGAGAAAAGGAGAAGTTCATGCCACAGAAAGTGATGATTCTGGAGAATTCAAGTTCCCCACAGAGCAACCAACAACTTGTTACCCTGACAATCAGTGGCTAGAGCTCTCTCCTTTGGTCATACTCAAACCTTTGGTGCAGTCCTGCTTTTAAATATTCTAGCATGGATTTAGCTGTGCCACTGAGAACTGAAGGAAACATGAGTTTACACCATGGCCTAAAACAGAGGACCTCCCAGGGTCAGGTAGTTAGTGACTCTGTGTGTGTGTGTATGCATGTGTCTGTGTGTGAAGCTGGGGAGGATAGTGTGCTATCAGGGAAGGTAAAGAGGAAGATGATGAAAACAAAGGGAGATAGAATAGATGAGGTAAAAGCGAAACCTTTTAAAGTAGGTAAGGAATCCCAGTGCTCTGGGAGGCTAAGGCAGAAGGATCACTAGTTTGAGCCCAGCTTGGGCACTAAGACTCTGTTTCAGAATTTAAAGTAAGTAGAACTAAACTAAAAATGGGGGATGGGGGGCTGGGGCTGGGGATGTAGCTCCATATAAAAACCCTGGGTTCAACCCTCAATACAAGGAAAAAAGAAGAAAAACAAACAAAAAAAAATTAGATGAGGGAACAGGGAAAAGCAATTATTTTGTCATTGTCGATAATCTGGATGAAATCAGAGTTAAAATTCATTCCTTACAAAAATCTCAAACTTTTATTTAGAGAGATCTCATTCTCTGCCTCCACATAAAATGTGCCTTCAGTCATGTAACAAAGACAGACCAAAGGGCCACAGGCCTTAGGCACCATTTTATTACCTCTGAAGCCTTGGCTGCTTGTCAACATATCATAAAGTTCCTCTTCATTTTCAAAGCACATGAGTGTAAAATTTCTGAGCAGAATAACGAATGAAGCGCAAGGAGGTACTCACCTCCGCAAGGATTGGCGTATACATCCTTCAGAATTTATGTATATGAATGGCTTGAACCAAACTACCTCTGAAGATGAGGTGAGGAAACTCTGGTCAGCTCAAAGCTCAGGACCCTGCAGGGAATCAGCAAGCTGCTGCCATCTGCCTGACAGGCTCCTTCTCCCCTTTCAGCATTCCAACCCCAACATTCCAGAGTGAGACCCCACAATGAGAATGTGTGCTCAAAAGGCACAGCCCAGCGTGGTTCCTCACTGGCGCTGGGTACCATCTCCATGGCTGTGCAGTCTGTGAACATGCTTCCTTTTTTCTTCAAGCTTAAAAAAACTCTGAAAGCATACAGGTCCCTGCTCACTCCTGAACTGCCTGTTCCTCTCAATGAAAGGTGCAGAGTCTTAACCAGAGTTTTTAAAGAATTCAGAGTTTAGTGGGCATGGTGGCACATGCCTTAATCCCAGTACATGGGAGGCAGAAGAAGGTTGATCAGTGTAACTCTGAGGCCAGCCAGGGCTACTTAGCTAGACCCTGTCTTAACAGTGAAGGTAAAAAGGGCTTGGGCCACTACAAGACCCAGTAGCCAATCCCCAGTACTGCAGAGGGGGAAAAAAGTTTTGAGTATTGTAATTATTTGTTAAGAAACAGTTTTTACTACTTTCTTGAGTCTTCCCCTTCAACTAAATGTGTCATTACCAGCACAATACATTCCAGTGTGATCCTTATCTCTAAACTCTGTTATCATTCTATAGCTGTTAGTGCTTCTTTCCTTCACCAGCCAGTCTGAAATAATTTAGGTAAAAATAGCAGACTCTAGGAAATATAAAACATTTTACTAATATGAAATTTCATTGTTTCTCATAATGGGCAGGTTATAGTATGAATCTAGGATATAGTTTTCATTATTTTTGTAGACTTTTTTTTTTTCAGATGTCTCGCTGTGTATTTCAGGCTGGCCTTGAGTTGACTATGTATCCCAGACTTGCTTCAAATCTCCTGATTCAGCCTCTCAAGTGCTGGGATTACAGGTATGCACCACCATACCCAGAACTAGTTTTCAATATTACGCATGAATCATCTTTTTTTTTAGTTTTGGAGGTCAAACCCAAGACCTTTCGCATGCTAGCTAAGCACTGAGCTACACTCCCAGGCCAGTGTGTAGAAATTTTTTACATAGGGCAGGAATTTAGCTCAGTGGCATAAATGCCTGCCTGGCAAGCACAAGACCACGAGTTCAATCCCTGGTACCAAAAATAAATAAATTCATTCTTTGATATAATATCAATCAATAATAATAATACTTTGCCCAGTCTAGAAGCAAAAGTTCATTGACGTAACTTCATTTAATCTCATAGTAAAAAAAATCCACTAATTATTCAGCTTTCTGCCTATCAGATCACATTTCTCTTTTCAAGGTTTTATAATACTGAATGTAGTCTCAACTTTCTCCTTTCTACCTCTTACATCTTATAGCCTAGTTCAATCAACACTTTCATCTGCTTTTACTTTTTAACACCCACAACTCTCAGCCTTCTTACAAATCATACTCTTCATTTAAAAACTCTTGTTTCAGTATGTTAAACTAAAATTTGTCTTTTCCTCTTTCAAAATCAACACTAGTGCCTTCTTTACATAGCCTCAGTTAACCATAAGGAGAAAAAGAGTGATTATTCAATTCAGAACACTCTCAGGCCAGTGAGCATTTCAGTGGTGTGCATGTGACCCACACATACACAAGTAAACTTGCTAAGCTGATTAGAGTCCTCCTTTGGGCTTCCCCCTAGAGTTAAAGCAAAGATTTCTTACAGTGGGGCTGCTAAGCTGCAAGAATGTGAGTTTTGAGTAGTGGGCAGCCATTATTAATGCGATGTGACAGAGGCTATTGCAAAAGTAAACTCTAGTTACAGGGAAAAAGAGAGCAGAGGTTAGGGGTGGTGAAAAATAAGAAAGCTTTTGATACAAGGTTCTTTATTTTCTTCCCAAATGACAACAAAGTTTCCTGTATCCTTAGAACTTAATAAAATTTCTCTCTCTTCTCTCCTCTCTCCTCCTCCCCTCCCCTCCCCTCTCCGTGCGCGCGCGCGCGCGCGCGCGCGCGCGCTCTCTCTCTCTCTCTCTCTCTCTCTCTCTCTCTCTCTCTCTTTCTCACACATGCACACAAAGGAGGAGAAGGACAGAGGAAAGGAGCGGGGAACCCAGCATGGCATGGCCATCCATACCTATGATGCCAGAATTCTGTAGACCACGGTAGGAGGATCATGAGTTCAAAGCCTACATGAGCTACATAGTGAGACTCTGTTTTTTTCATTTTTAAAAAAGGAGAGAAAAGATCTCAAGGGGAAGAACTGTGAACTGTGAACAAAGGCCATCAATGAAAAATACAAAGTACGAAATGGAAGGTCACCAAAAATTTCCTTCTGGGGGACCAAGCCACATAAAGAGGAGCTGAAGTGTAGCCTGGGGCCATACTTCCGACGCCTATTCACTGAGATTGATTCGGGCCCACTAACATTGAAGAAGGTGATTGGCTGGACCCTAGCTTTTTCCCCAATACCTCTTTGTTGGAGGAACTTTCAGGATATCCAATTTACCTCACTTTTACTTTCTAAAAATGTCCATTCACAAAGTTGTCTGTAAAGGCTTTTGAAATGTGGTATGAAAGACCAGTCCTCACATCTGTAAATCCATCCTCTGAAGAGCAACTGCAACTGACTAGCCAGCATGAAATTACTCAGCCTTTGGCCATGCCTAGCTCATTCTAGGATCAAGGACATCATCCATTATCAGGTTCTTCTATGCGAATGATATATTCTGTCAGACAGAAGCTTTTAAAATCCATTACAAGAGCTGAGTGTGGTGGCACACAGGAGGTTGAGGATCCTCAAGAATTCAAGACCAGCCAGGGCTACAAAGTGAGTTCAACGCCAGCCTGAACTGCATAATGACATCCTGACTCAAAAGACATAAATAAATCAATAAATCAATAAATCTATCAATCATAATAATCAGGAGGAAGAGGAAGACAATTTGACAAGATAAATCAAAAGCCTTAATACATTTCTTCCAAAGACCATCTAAGAGGCTGGGGATTTAGCTCAGTGGCGGAGGGCCTGCCTGGCAAGTGTGAGGTCATGAGTTTGATCTCTGGTACAAAAAAAAAGAAAGAAAGAAAAAAAGAGAAAAAAACCCCACCAAGGACCACTAAGTAAAAAATACAAAGTAGATAAAATTTATGCATGAAAATTTTTAGTGACTTGAATGTATAATAAGAAATCTAATTTCCAAACCAGCTGGTGGCACATGACAGCAATCCCAGCACTTTAGGAGGCTGAGGCAGGAGGACTGCAAGTCAGGAGTCCAACTTGGCTTGTTTAGCAAGATCCTGTCTCAAACCAAATCAAACAATGCTGGGGATATAGCTCAGTGTGAAGGCCCTGGGTTCAATCCCTGGTACTTCAGGGGAGAGGGGAGAATGGAAAAATAGAAAAATTTCAAAATAATGGTACAGCTAACCAGGTGTGCTGGCACATGCCTGTAATCCCAGCATTTAGGAGGCTGAAGCAGGAGGATCGTTGCGAGTTGGAAACAAGCCTGGGCTACAAAGTGAGTTCAAGACCAGCCTGAATTGCATAGCAAGACCCTGTCTCAAAAAGACAAAAAAAATAAAAAGTACAGTTAAATCATGGTATGGCCATGTGATGAAATAATAGGCATTCATTAAGTATTTTTTTCTTTATTTTTTTAAGTATGATTTTTGTGGGTTTTTTTGAACCAGAAATCTAACTCAGGATCTTGCACTTGCCAAACAGGTGCCATGCTGCTGAGCTGTATCCTCGGCCCCTATTTTTATTTATTTATTTATTTATTTATTTATTTATTTATTTATTTATTTATTTTTGGTACTAGGGATTGAACTCATGACCTCACGTTTGCCAAGCAGGCACTTATGCTGCTGAGCTAAACCCCTGGACCCTTTATGTGTTTTTAAATGACACGGAAATAAGATTAGGTTCTAACATTAAATCAGAAAAAAGAACACAAAATGTACATCTCATAAAGCAGCTTTATAAATAAAACTGCCTTTTTTTTTTTTTTTGGTACCAGAGATTGAACTCACAACCTCACACTTGCCAGGCAGGCGCTTAAGCCACTGAGCTAAATCCCCGGCCCCAAAACTGCATTTTTAATAAGTATTTTATTTTATTTTTTGTCTTTTTGAGACAGGGTTTCACTATGCAGTTCTGGCTGGCCTTGAACTCATTTTGTAGCCTAGGCTGGCCTCAAATTCGAAGTGAACTGTATCCCAAGTGGTGGTGTCGCAGGCATGTTACCTCCATGCCTAGCTTTAATAAAAAAATTTCAGGCTGGGGATTTAGCTCAGTGGCCTAGGCATCTGCCTGGCAAGCGCGAGGTCGTGAGTTCGACCCCCGGTACCAAAAAAATAAAAAAAAAAAAATTTCAAACTAAATACATATATCAACACTAACATACTAACATGGACTCTGGGTTATAGAACTATAAATTTTCTCTAGCTACTTTATAATTCTCTATGCTTACCAAATATTCATCTATAAGTATACATTCTTGATAACCGGAATGAGAAAGTAAAAACTGAAAAATGTTTATCTTTAGGTAGCAGAGTTATAGGGAACCTTTATTTTTATGCTTTTCTGATTTTGCTTTCAATTAGTCACAAAGTATTACTATTTATTGTTTGTTTGGTAACAGGGATTAAACCCAGAGTCTCTATGATTCAGCTATGTCCCCAGTCCAATGCTACTATTTCTTATAGCAATATATTGTAATTACAGAAAAGCTACAGCGTCTGCCCCAGTTCTAATTCAAACTTCTAAGCAGTCTCACAAGAAAAGGAGTGGCCCTGAAGTAGATAAATGGACAGAAGAAAGAAGTCTGCTGGCTCACTCTTTCATTCGGCACTGGGTTCTTTTCTCCTTCCTTAACAGTTATAAGGATGTCAAGGAATTATTTCCCTTCATCCACTCGTTCTGTATCCATATTATAACTGCTGTACACTTCTAGGGAAGGACTCAGCAATGATGCCACTTAGGACAATCAAAAACCAAGAGAAATGCTACTCTTTTAATTATATTTTCACTATTAAAAAAGTCATATACTTCATTAGTAAAGAAAACAAAGGTAAAACTTTAGATTCAAATTGTGAGTTTTGCTGATGACAGTGTATTAACTTTCTGGGACTGTCACAGAAGAATCTGTAAAGATTTTTCTGAGGCAAGACAGAGACCAAAAGGAAGCCCTGATTAGATGGCTTCAGTTCACCTGCACAACACAGCTGTGCTTGGGGATGAAAGTAGGGCTAAAGGGTATCTTTCCAGTTAGTAATAATTCTGGTTTTATAATTGCTTTACTTTGTCTCCCAAGAATGCCCAGGGATGTCTGGGATTCCTTCAGACAAACTGGGCAATTCTAGATTTCTCACACTACAGTTCTTACTTCTAAGGCCTCCTCTTGGCCTGTTGCTAGACTCTGACTGAACTCTCCCTGGTATCTAGAACATCATAAGCCATGAATAAGAAGACGGACCAGAAGGGAGATACAATGGATTTCCTGAGTGTTGGAAGGAAGAATAAAGAAGGACTTTTTTTTTCTTGTTTTTTTTTTAAACAGAGACTTGCCAAATTGTCCAAGCTGGCCTTGATTTTAAGATCCTCCAGCGTCAGCCTCTCAACTGTGGGATTAGAAGTATCCATCACTGTGCCCAGTTGAGCCTGTATTTTTTTCTTCTTTATAACCCAAAGATTATGTACATTCAAGCATGACAGTGACAAACACTTGCTATCATTCTATGTCAGAACTAAACTAAATTAAACTAATATATTTTGCAAGGAATATGCAAATTTTTATATTCCAATTTTCTTTTTTTGGGAAAAGATGATCAATTTTATAAAATTAACATATCCAGACAGACAGGAGTAAATACATTCCATTTTTGGAATGTTTTCCTTTGAATCTCACTGTCACCCTCTCTCAAATGATTTCCTTTTAGGCAAAATATATAAAGAATCAGTAGTAATCTACTTCAATTGGTTCAGAGCCATAGAATCCAAACTATAACTGAAGTTATATAAAAAAGGATTAGAAAAAAAAAAAAAGGATTAGACCCAAACTTGACTGGCCCTATTTATCAAAAATAATATAACTTTTCATTTTTTTAGTAAAGGAGCTATCACCTAAGAACACTAGGCTGATTATGTTTTATATAAAAAGAACCAAACATTAAAACCAAGTTTGGAAGTAGGAGTCAGAAATCTATTAACATACAGTGAGTTTCATCTTCCCTGCAGGAACCTCAGCTTAAGGGGATCCCAAATGCATACATCTCAGCTCTCCACAGGAAAGAACAGGCAAAAGATTCAGGAGGAATAGTGCTTTTCAATGCCCACCACCCAAGGGGATGTTATGAAACCTGAGTCTTAATTTTTTCACCTAGAAAACGAAGATAATAAAAACTACATTGTAAATGCTTCAAGGATTAGAGATACTGTATGCTTATAAATTGTTATGACATAACTAGTTTGCTTTTGAGACATATTTTTTACCTATATTATTTTTTATGCTAATGCCATAGAGATTCTACTGCAGTTAACACAGAATGCATTATTTGAAAATAACTATTTGCCTGGGGGTGTTCAGGATGGCTGAATACTGAAAGCAAGAAATTTGGTTTCCAGCAATCTCCTCTCCTGCTTATCCCGAGTCTTCTTCATGTCACTGCTATGGCATCTTAACCCAAAGTGGGAGGACCAAGCTGCCCAAATCAACATTTTCTATTTATTTATTTATTTATTTATTCATTCATTTTTCATTTTCTTTTTATTTATTTATTCATTTTCTTTTTATTTATTTATTCATTTTCTCTTTATTTTTCATTTTCATTTTCTTTTTATTTATTTTCTTTTTCATTTTCTTTTTATGTTCATTTTCTTTTTATTTTTCATTTTCTATTTATTTATTTATTTATTTATTTATTTATTTATTTTTGAGGCAAGGGCTCACTTTGTAGTTCAAGCTGACCTTGAACTCACTATGTTACCTCAGGCTGACCTCAAACTTTTGAGTGCTCAGATTATACTCATGTGCCACAATGCCTGAGTCTTCCCATTTCTTTCAAGGCCAGTTAATAGATAACCAGATGGAGAATTCTGGGTTTATTTTATGGATTTTCAAAATGGCTATAGAGCTGCAAGCAAAAGTGGATTAGGAAGAACATATCACTTAAGAAGATACTAACTAATGAGCCAGGTTGAATTTTGTATTTCCAAACACAAAGGCAAGAAAAATATTTTGCTGTTGAGAAGTTTCTCTCTAAACTCTCTAGCCTCATTTGGGCATGATGGCACATGCCTGTAATCCCTTACTTGGGAGACTGAGGCAGGAGGCTTGCTTTGAGTTCCAAGCTAGCCTGAACTACACAGTGAGACCTTGTCTTGAAAACAAAAACAGAAACAACCAACTGTCCTCTTCTACCTTCTCTGTAGTCAAGTGACAACCTTCCACCTGCAAGTTGTGACAAATGAGATTTCCAATCTCATTTAAGGAAAGAAAATGGGGGGAAAGGCAGGTTAGGGCCCTGCAGATCAAACCCAGAGCCTTTACATTGAGCCACTTTCCCAGTGCTTTCTAAAAATAATTTTTTTTAAATTTTGAGATAGGGTCTCTCTACATTGCCCAAGTGGGGCTTCAAGTTGTGATCTTCCTGCCTTAGCTTCCCAGAGTGCTAGAATTAGAGGTGTGTGCCAATGTACCTGGCTCCTAGCCTATTTATTAAATTTTTATTTTGAGATGATATCTTGATAAGTTGACCAGGCTGTGTTCAAACTTGTGATCTTCCTGCCATGGCCTCTCAGAGCACTGAGATTACAGGTAAGCAACACCATTTCTGGCAAGGAACCGAGACCTTAATCACAAAAAGACAACTCAACCCACTAACCTACAGTCATAAAGCAGGTACCAGGCAATTTTTCAGTAGAGAGTAAATCATTTTAAATAAACCAAAACAACATTAAGGAGTCATGATTAGCTATGGTAAAAGATCCACTTCTACAAGACCCCCATCATATCTCTGCAGAGATCCTGTACAAAGCCTCTTTGGTGCTTGTACAGTCCTTACCTGACAGTCAAAGTCCTGGAAGTTTCGTGTACCATTCTGTCAACAGAAGGCAGAAAACACAGTCAGTTTCCCCATGTGGTTTTCCCAAATTCACAGCAAATTCAGTTCACAGTGAAGCGGTGCAGGTGCAACCTCTTGATTGCCACAAAACTACAATCATTCTCAAAAGGCTTCAGAGGCAGAGTAAGTTTGTGGCATGTAAGTACAGGCTACAAAATCAGAGGTGATATTACGCTTTGGTGGGCTTCATTTGAAAATAAAGGGAAGAAACCTAGTATCTTAAGAAAGCTTGTATCTTTGTGCCTCCCTATTGAAGGAGAGCAGTGAAAGCATATGGGAAGAAAATAAAATGTTGACCAGAGTCTCACAGTATACCCTCAATATCCAGAAGTAAAGGTACTGGAGGCCAATTCTGACAGAGTAAAGAGGAGCAGGAGCCAGGATGCTGAGATCTGGGAATTAAAAGAAAGGCTATGAAAGAAGACAAAGCTACGGATGGATCAGAAAAGGAAGACATGACATCTAAATAAGAAGAAAACCAGTGACAGTGAAAGAGGGAAAGGACAGAATAGGATGCCCCATATAATGGCACATCTGTTGCACCCTATACAACATGTGAGGGGGGGGGGAACCCGCTGGGAGCAGTGGCACACACCTACAATCCCAGCACTGGGGAGGCTGAGGCAGGAGGATCACTGTGAATTCAAGTTCGGCCTGGGCCACATAGCAAACTCAAGGCCAGCCTGAATTACAGTGAGATCTCGTCTCAAAACAAAAAGACAAATCACTGCATCATCGTAAAGTGGACACAAAGTTGGGCATGGTGACACATGTCTATAATTCCAGTACTTGGGAGGCTGAGGCAGGAGAGTTGCTGTGAGTTTGAGGCCAGCCTGAACTATTATATACAGCAAGACCCTGTCTCAAAAAGAAAAAAGTATACACAAGACTGGGGATGTGGCTGAATGGTAAAAATGGTAAAGCATTTGCCTAGCATGCCCAAGGCCCTAGGTACAATCCCTAAGACTAACTATAATTTTTTAAAAAGCTGAACACAGTCAGAAGATCCAAGGAATATTCACCTCTCTCCTAAAAAGGGATTATATGATGGTAATGTCTAACTGAGAAATAAAGTCAATGGTGATAAGTTAGAGACATTTCTGCAAAAGTATGACACAGAAATACAAAAAAGGTAAGGATCAATGTATGTATTTGAGAAAAAAACTTCTGACTTGTTTTTTCATCAAATGTAAGTCCCTACCTAAAAAAAAATCCTCTCATTATCAGAAACTTTTATTTTTACACTAAGACAATTTATTTGAAGGTGGAGAAAAAGGGGAAAGAGAGACAGAGAGAGATGACAGATAGCTACTCTGGACAAATAGGGAGCCTTAGAAAGTGAAATACTCCTAAGAAACTATTTTATCAAGACATTTTTATTATTTTCCATAACAGCTTCCAGAAGGTATGGAGCTACTAATAAGCAACTTCCCAAGAGCTTCCCCTATAGAGCAGCTCCCAGTATCTGACCCTGAGAAAATACCTATTCCCTTCAAGAAACTCTTAAAACAGTTCTTCCTGACTCCCTCTGACCCCTCACTGCTGGAAGGACAAAATAAGAGTTTTAAAGACAGAGTCCAGTGGTACAAATGCCCAAAGAAACAGTATTCCTCAGGGGAACTGGTAGAACCAGCTGGCATGATGTCTAGAACAGTAGTACCATACCATATGATTAGCCATCAGTCACGTGCACAATTTAAGTTTAAAAATCCAGTTTCTGTGTTGCATTAGCCACACCTGGAATGCACATATTAGTTGGCAGTGCAGTTGAAGAACACTTATTTAAGCCAGGGCATAGCTCAGTGGCACAGCGCCTGCCTGGCAAGCATGAGGTTGTGAGTTTGATTCCCGGTTCCAAAAAGAACAAAAACAAAAACAAAAACAAAAAACCTACTTATTATTGTTGATACAGATTTATAAAATGAACAAACCAACATAAAAGAATTAAATGTTGAGAGATTTTTGTTAAGATTTTGGGCTGAAAACAAAAACTTTATTGCATTCTAGTTTACCATATGGTAAGTCAGGCATGGTGGTCAGCATACCTGTAATTCCAGCACTCTGGGAGACTGAGGAAGAAGGATGACAAATTTTAGCCCAGCAGGCACAATTCAGTGACAGACCCTATCTCAAAATGAAAAAGGGCTAGGGATGTGGCTCTAGGTTCAATTCCCAGTACAAAAAAAAAAAAAAAGATATTATCAGGTGAAAAAATAGAATACAAAATGGTCTTTATAACTTGATCTCAATTATATCAAAATATGCACTAAAAAAGCTAGAAGAAAAACATTAAAACTTTTAATTCCAGCAGTTATCTTGTGTAAAGAAATTGAGCGATTATAATTTTCTTTATACTTTTCTACAATGAACATGTGTTTCCCCATCTATAAGTAGAAAGCTAGACAAAAAAAGGTTTGGTACAGTGGTAAAAAAAAAATGTTCGCAACTTAATACTTTTTGTTCGTTTCAGTTGTTTTCTTTTCTTTTCTCTCTCTCTCTTTCTTTCATTCATTCATTCATTCATTCATTTTGGTACTGAGGATTGAATTTATGACCTCACGCTTGCCAGGCAGGTACTTACAACCCTGAGCTAAATCCCTGGCCCTATTTTGTTTGTTTTTGAGAGAGGGTCTCAATGTGTAGTACAGGTTGGCCTCAAACTCCCAAAGGTCCTCATGTCTGAGCCTCACAAGTGCTGGGATTACAAATATGTGCCACCACACTCGGTTTGCAATTTAATACTTTGTAATATAAGAGTCACTTAACGTTTTGAGGAATGATCCATAATCATGTCAAAACAGACCACATTAGGGCTTCAAGCTAACAGATTCCCAGAGAATACTTCAGAGATTATTTTAAAAAGATTTTTAAAAAATCACTCTAATGTGAACTAAAATTGTACATGGAATACAGAGCCACAAATTTTGATGAGCTCTTTGGGAAGCAGATTTCCTCTCCCTCATAATCATGTGATTACAGCCATGAGGCACTTTTTGAGACAGGAATCTCTGAAATGAGTATAAGGGGAAATGCTAAAACAGAAATAGGCAGTTCCTTTCACAAGGCAGCTATCTTGCTTCTTGAGTATCTAGCAAAAATGACCTGAATCCAATGTACCCAGGTAAAAGGAACTGGTAGTGAGGGGAAGACTATATAACATTTGTTTCCTTGGTTCTTTTTTTTTTGAGAGATGTCAGGCCCTCTTGAAAAATGTTTTTCAGTGATCAGCTTGGAAAAAGGATACAAGTAGGTCTGTTTAACAGTTCCTGGCATCCACTCAGGCTTCTCTGAAAGGAGATCATTATTTGGCCCTTACTCAACTGTAGCTACCGAGGCTACATTCTCTGTTCTTACTGAAATTCACTGCTATTCACTGGGTGCACTTTGGGAAGCTGAGGTTTCCTGTGGTCCCTGCCCTTGATGCTTGTTTGTCTGTGATGTTTAAGGCACATGATTCCCCTCTAATAAAACCAGAAATTACAAACTGTGAGTGCTTTCCTTCTTCTTTCCCTTTTGTACATAACCATTAATTGCACATTCAGAGAAATTCCTGCATTAAGCAGACTTTTAAAAAAAGCAGAAAAAAATTCATAGAACAAATAACAATTTGGCAGAAGAGCAAAAAAAGATAATATATCTAGGAAAAAGATTAACTATTACTAAAAGATACTGTCAAGGGACAGCCTCTGGTGGAGCCAAACTGCCAAGTATAGAAGATAAACAAAGCAGCTTAAGAAGGTAAATTAAGGGCTGGGGAGGGAATTCAATGGTGCAGCATTTGCCTAGCAAGTGTGAAGCCCTGAGTTCAAGTGCCCAGGACGTGGGGGTGAGAGAAATTACAAGCCTAGAAAACATCACAAAACAACAAAGGAAGAAAGGTAAGCAAAACAAAAAGATGGGAGGGAGGAGCAAGTAAACACTAGGGAGGAAAGAGATCAACAGGCATATACAGTTTTGAAAAACGGAAGGCAACAAACATAATGTAAAGAGGATGACACTTAAAACCTTAGGACCAGCTAACTACAGGAAAAGATATGAAATGAATTGACCTGTTCTGTGAATTTACAGTAGGGGTCAGTGTCTGACTCACCACTCTATTTTTGGTCCTGACACTGAGGGAAAGTAGTATCATTTTGGAGAGGCTATGAATACTTCAAAAGAGAGATGTTTGATCTCAGTAAGACATTGAGTACCCAAGAGAAGAGGAACTAAAGTGAGGGAAAACAAGTTGTTACAACAGTAAAGATTTTAGAAATTAGCTGATTTTTTTTTTTTTTTTAAATAAGGTCGCACTCTGTAGGTTAGGCTGGCCTTGAACTCATTATGTAGCTCGCCTTGGCCTCAAACTCATGAAAATCCTCCTGCCTCAGCCTCCTGAGTGCTGGGATTACAGATATGTCCAACCATGCCCAGTTAAATTTTTATTTTGAGAAAAAGTTTTGTTAAATTCAAGGCTGGCCTTGAAGCTAAAATCCTCCTGCCCTAGACTACAAGTAGCTGGGATTAGAAGTTTGTACCACCGGGCCCCACTCCAGTTGATCTTTAATAATAAAGATTAGCATTATCAATTAATATAAATGAGTAAGTCAGTGCCTTATAATTATCAGTAAATCATTTTAAAAGAGAAATATGTTCAAGCTAATACTCAACAAGTGAAAACTCGTGTGTGTGTGTGTGTGTGTGTGTGTGTTTCCCGGGTCGTGGCAGTGTAGCCTGTAATTCTAGCACTTGGGAAGCTAAGGCAGGAAGATCACCACAAGTTCCAGGCCACCCTAAACTACATGGTCAGTGCAAGGACAGCCTACACTACACAAGACAAAAAACAAAAGAAACAGATTTCCTATCCAGGAATGGTGATACTCGCATGTCATCCTAGCACTCTGAAGGCACAGGGAGGAGGATCACAATTTCGAGGCCAGCCTGGGCTACAATGACCCAAAAAATAAAAATAGGAAAAGGAAAAAACCAAACCAAACCAACCAAACAAAACAAGATGAAACCCCCAGATGACAAACAAAAATCCCAGAAACAGGGTTCCTAAAGAAGTTTATTCCTTACTTTGTTTTGTTTGGTTTTGGGGGGAGGGGGTTTGTACTGGGGATTGAATTTATGACCTCTCACTTGCCAGGTAGGTACTTATGCTGCTGAGCTATACATCTCCAGGCCTAAAGAACTTCATAAAGAGGTTAAATACTTGTATAAAAGTATCTACAATCAGATAATCACCTATAGGCTGCTGAAAAGGTACAATTTCAACTCCAAAATAAATGTCCACACTAACACAGTATTAGCCCTTTATTAGAAGTCACTAATCTCTGCATTAAAAATTCCTTGAGTAGCTTGCTAAATGGTGGGTACTTCTTACCACCTCTTGGTTTTTTTTTTTTTTTTGGTACTGGGAATTGAACTCAGGACCTTGCGTTTATCCAGCAGGTGCTGTACCACTGAGCTATATATATCCCCAGCCCTACATCACCTGGTCTGTCACAGTGGCATCCTTAGTTGCTTGGTTGTGCTCGCTCTGGCAGCACATATTCTAAAATCCTAATTGCTTGGTAACACGCTTCCGCACCAGCCCCATTTAGGTCATCCTGCCAACAGATGTGACAATCACCTCTAAGCACATTGAAAGATACCCACCCTACTATAGTCCACACCCTGTGTAGCATTTTGCAAATATCCTCTGATGAAAATGTCAATAAATCTGTTTTTAATTACAAATATTGCTGTAACTCTGTGGTTCTAGGGATTGAACTCAGGACCTCCTGCAAATCCTCAGGCAGGTATTCTACCACTGAGCTAGGTTCTTTAGTCTCTTAATTTTTTTAAAAAATGAACTTGGCACAAACCCTTCGGTCTCTGATGTCCTGCAGATGACAAGAAATGTTGATCCCAAGTAATATACTCCTCCCCCTCCCCCTGTTTTCATGTCTAGTCATCAGGAAGGGAAGCTTAGCACTTCGGTTTCCCTCACTTTTTACTGTAACAACCAAAATAAAATAACTTGTTTCTATTATGCCCACTAAAGGTATTTATTCTCTTTCCTGCTTTTTCTCAATTTTTCAGAAACTCATTGTGACCTACTTGTTTTTCTACAATTGGCTTTCATCAGATTTGGTTGTACCTAAACAGTGACAAAGGAAGGGAGGGAAAATGAATGAAGCATGGTCAGCTCTTCTGCTTGTTCCTAGCTCTGTTGAGTGAGGAAGCTGGAACAACTAACAGTAAGAGACAGTAGATGGGGGGCCCCTAAACCCCTGAAAGAGAACAAAGTCAGCGTAGGTTCTAGTTAGTCCTGGCTTTACTACCTATCAGACTCTAGCTTTGGACAAATCATATAACCTTTGTAAGCCTCACTACAAAGTTGGAGCCTCATCTTAAAAATGCCTTCACTACATTTATTTATTTATTTAATTTAAGATTTTTTTTTTTTTTTTAAATTTTTTGGTGCTAAGGACTGAACCCAGCCAGGGCTTCCAGCATGCTAGACAAGCATTCTACCACTGAGCTAAATCCTCAGCCCCAGCCTTCACTACTTTTAAGAGGTTAGGAGATCTCCCAGAATGGTTAAACCTATTCCAAGAATGGTTTAACGCTATTTTAAACAATTCATTTATACATCTGTGCAATTCCTGTCTTCAAACAAGTACTGATGGTTGCTTCTTTTCATCACTGCAGCCAAAATAAGCAGGCAAAATCACCCACTTCTTGACAATTCTGAGCTGTAGACAAAATTACAGGCACACTAAAATAAAATGGGAAAAATACCAACAAATGACGAGACAAGTTAACACAGGTCTCACTTAAAGCTATATTAAAAATGCTTCCTTAGTCATCTCAGGACAAATTTCTCTGCAATAGTTCGGGTCTAGATCTCCTGTAGATCCCCAAAGCCTGCAAGTGTACAGCAGGTTCTTTGGCTAAGAATGTATTTATGAGGATAATGGACAGAAAGATGGGGCAAAATAATATACATCTCTAGGCTTCGCCTTAAAGAGACAAGCCATGCCATAGAAGTGATGCCAAAACAGGGTCAGCCAGTGGGAAAGCCTCAGGATTTTTGTTTGTTTGGGTTTTTTTGTTTGTTTGTCTGTTTTTGGTATGGGGAATCAAACTCAGAACCTTGAACTTGGCCAGGCAGGTGCTTATGTTGCTGAGCTATATCCCCAGCCCTTTTTTTGAACTGGGAATCAAACTCACAGCCTAGCGCTTGCCAAGCAGGCACTGTGCCACTGAAGTCTCAGGTTTAAGAGCAGAAAATGTTTGGGTTTCAATTCCATCTTACTGACAGGGGTCAGCCTTTCAGTAAGGTTTTTCATCTGCCAAGTGAAGAATAGTACTATTTATTTCAAAGGGATACTCTGAGAATTAAGAAAGAAATGTGTATGAGACATGTGGCACATAAAAGGTGCTTAATAAATGAGTAACAGGCATAAAAAGAAAGAAAACAAAAATCACTACCAAACTCTTCAGTGTCTACTCCTATTTAAACTTTTAAGACTTTTCTCTTACGTCAATGGTTCCCAGCCATGGTAGCTTTGTCCTCCCAGGGGACATTTTATAACATCTGGAGAGACATTTTAGTAGCCACCACTAGGGGTCCTACTGGTACCTAGAGAGTAGAAAGCCAAGGATGTTACAAAACATCCTACAATGCAAGGGAACAGTGTCCCACAAAAATTACAGTGGCACACATTTGTAATCTCAGCACTTAGGAAGCTGAGGCAAGAGGATCACTGCAAGTTCAAGGTCCGTCTGGGTTACATATCTCAAAAAAAATATGTGGTGTCCAGGGATATTGTTCAGTGGCGCCTACCTGGCAAGCACGAGGTCCTGAGTTCAATTCCTGATTCCAAATAAATATATATATGGCCTAAAATATCAAAAAGACTAAGAAATCCTACCATATAGCAAGCACTCTTTGATAATCTGAGAAAGCTACTTTCCTTTCTTAGTTTACTTATCAGCAATACGAGATAAATTTACCTCTGCCCCCTACCTCATTAAGATGTAAGGAGAATCAAATGAAATAATGGATGAGAGGCATTTTCCTTATTACACATTTTATAACAAATGCAAAGCTGGACACTGACAGTAGCATTCACATACAGAGGAGAGTGGACAGCTAAGGGATTGTAATTCTTTGTGTGGGAATGCCACCATCTAAAGGGGCCTCTTATCTACTGGTTTAACTAGAGTGCGGAAGTTCTCATGAACTGTGCTAGGACAGGAGTATGTCTCAGGGAGAGACAGGAACAAGATGCAGTGTGGGAAGTTGGTGGGTACAGCACAGTGATCAGAAAGGAGCTGACAGATGTTGGGAAATGAGACATTGCTTGGTATCTGTCTACTTGAGGTGCCATAACAAAATACTATACCCTGGAGGGCCTAAAAGACACAGACATGTATCTTCCATTATCCTGAAAGCTGGAAAGCTCAACGTCAAGATTCTAGCAGAGTGTGGCAGTGCTCTTCCTGGCTTACAGACAGCTGTCTTCTTACTGCATCCTCCTGTGGCAGTAGGGAGACGCCACCAATCCTGCCATAGTAGGCTCTGCTTTTATGAATGTACTGCACTTTAATCACTTCTATGAAGGCTCCATCTCCACAAGGTCTCATTACAGGGTACAGGGCTTTGACACATAAATGGGCAGGGAAGGTGCAATTCAGTCCATAATATTCAGTTATACATAAGACACAGTCCAACATTTTAGAGAGGAGTCTCAAACATTAACTTGGTACTTTTCTATGGAAACAACCGTTAATCCTTCCTTTTCCAGCTGCCTTCCAGGTAATTAATTCTTCCAACTCTTTCATTTAGTACCTTCTCGGAGTCAGGGAAGGACTGTTCCCTTATTTATGATCCAATCCTCAAATAGCTGAAATCCATCAGGTTACAGGTTTCCAATACTGGCTAATCAGAATCACTTTAGATCCACCTCTCACTCTTGAAACCTTTTTTTTTTTTTTAAAAGCTTAAGCAATATAGGTATGGTAGCATGCCTATACTGGAGCTACTTAGGAGGCTGAGGCAGGAGGATAAATTATTCAAGGTGAGCCTGAGATACTTAGCAAGACCTTGTCTCAAAAACATAAAAAAGGCTAGGGGTTTAGGTCAGTGGTACAGCACCTGGACTCTGGGTTCAATCTCCAGTACTGGGGAAAAATAAAAGGCTTAATCTCACCTTACGCTAATTTAGTTAGACATCAGTTAATTTACAAGGCAGGTGAGACTAGGCAGTTTCACTTCAGGAACGTAGTAACCTACCCTAAGCCTGATCAGAATCAGCTGAAGCATTGTTTAAAAATACAGATTCCTGGGTTCCACTCCAGATCAACTAAATCAGAATGTAAGGAGAAGGAGGGCCAGGACACATACACAGCCTCTGTGGTCCATAGCTCTCAACTTTGGTTTCTCACTGGAAATTGGCTGCCTTGTAAACATTCATTTCTGCAGTTATATGCCAGGTTTCCAGATGCAGATTTTGTCTTTTCTCCTCTTCATGGCACATTATTTTGGGAATAGCCCTTCATATACCCAAAAAGATGATACTTCAAAGAGGAAGCTTTCTGGAAACATGAAGAAAATTAGCAAAATAGGGCTGGGGATTTAGCTCAGCAGCATAAGCGCCTGCCTGGCAAGTGCAAGGTCGTGAGTTCGATCCCCGGTACCGCAAAAAAAAAAAAGAAAATTAGCAAAATAAAAAGTGCGTCTTGCCAAAGCAGCAGGAAGTTTTGTGAAAGATGTAGGAAGAGGTAGTAACAGAGATGAAGTCGTCACAGGGATTAAAAATTGGGCTGGCAGAACTCAACAGCAATTAGTAAACACATAGAGGTCAGCAGTCCTGGAAGTTGTGAAAGGCCTTATTTGAGCAGAAAAATAATATGCAATAGCATCTCCTGGTGCCTCCAGCCCCTTCCCATCTTATTCATCAGTTCTTACCCAGAAGCCATGGACTCACTCGAAACAAAGATACAAAAATATTTTATGGGGTGTGCTCTGAGTAAGTGGCCTGAAGAATGGTTTCTCTGTTTACAACATACCCAACAGGAATCTAGACTCATTGTGACAAGGGGCACAAAACTTGTGACCTCCCTCTCAGCAAATGTCCTACATATGTATTTCATTCACTTCCACATAGCTTCTGGATAATACCAATGTGACAAGGCTCAGTAATGGGGGAAAGCTATAGCATTTAGTGGGAGAGGTGGACATTTTGAATGTATCCACAGGTGATCTGTTGGTAGTCCTAGAAATAAAGACTTCAAATTTCTATTTTCAATAAATTTTAAAAAAGAAAAAAAAAGAATATGTTAATAGGGGAAATGATAAAGCCAAAAGAATGGGGTATAAAAGAAGGAATTCCCAACACACTTGCTGGACAGAGAGAGGGACAAAAGAGATCAGCTTGTTTAACTTTTTGATACCTATGTTACCCCATCCTACCTGCTGAGTCCTGGGGGCTGTCAACTATTGCCACTCATCTTAAAGTTCTCTAATACTAACATAAAAATGAAGTATATCACTGAGATCCAGGCATCCTGATGAAAAACATCATGTTGAGAGAAATGTGATCACGAAATCTAAGAACTTCAGGGAGTTTCAGCCTTTGTGCATCGCTAGAGACGCATGTTAAATTTTCCTTATAGAAACTGAAAGGTACTTAGATTCTAAGGCAAAGGTCACTATCATACTTTCTTCCTAACCACTGCATGTTATTTTCTTCCTTCACATCTCTATCAGCAAAACAGGAAAGTCTCAAAAATAACTTGATGAAATTTGACCTATGGAACCAAAAGTAAGGGAACAAAAAAAAAAGAGGAATGGGTTAAGAAATATATATATATATACACACACACACATATATATGTATATATATATCTATATATATACACATATATATATGTATATATATATATATCATAAACTTACTATGTAGCCCAGGCTGGCCTCAAACTCATGGCAATCCTCCTGCCTCAGCTTCCCAAGTGGTGGGATTATAGGCATGTGCCACCATGCCTAGCTAAGAAATGTATTTTTAAAAGTATTCCTTCCACTGAAAATCAAGCGAGGGGCCAAGGGTTTAGCTCAGTGGCATAAGTGCCTGCTTGGCAAACGAGAGGTTGAGTTCGATCCCTGGCACCAAAAAAACAAACAAACAAAAAAAAAACATCAAGCTAAATGTTTCAGTTGGTTACCAGCAAGTTCGAGGTTGTGAGTTTGATCCCCGGTAACAAAAAAAAAAAAAAAAAGCATTATGCATAGAGTTGGTTACCATTCAGTTTATATAGAAAATGAACTACAGCAAAAGAAAAGACTATGTATTGCAGTAAAAAGCAGTCTTTACCTTATCATTTAGAAGTGGTTTGATCTCCGTGAGCTGAACATCCTGAAGTTCATCCATGAGCACAGATAACAGCGGAGCTGTCTCAAGAACAAATCAGCAACTCTGAAAGAGAAGAAGAAGGCTTAAGGCTAGGAATTAGAAACATATAATAGACACACTCCACCCGTTCATTCAAATATCAGAACTTATGCTCATATCACGCACTGTTCAGTGAGCGAAAGACACAAAGCAGAGGCAGGCAGACTCTACTGCAGCCTCCCTGATTTTTGCCTCCTCGTATTCACGGCCTTACACAATCCTCCCACTGAATCCGAGTGGGGCCCATGCCTTGCCTTGAACACAAGTACCCACACAGTTACATGATCTAATACTTTAAAATCTGTTTTACTGAGAAACACTCTGTCCTAGCTTTGGAGAAGCAAGATGACATGTTATGAGAGAGCCACACAGCAGGGAACTAAGAGCAACCTCCCGCTGAAAGACAGAAAGAAACTGAGACCCTCAGTCTACCAATCTGCAAGGAACCTAACGCTGTCAACAACCACATTACCACAGAGCCAGATCCCTCCCAGTGTAGCCAGTGAGCAGTGAGCCTTATTGACACTGGGACAGCATCCTCACAGAGGATCCAGACAACCTATATATACCAGGCTCCTGGCCCACAGAGATGATAACTATGTTTTGTTTTAGCCCACTAAGTCTATGGTCATATTTTTATGAAATTACAAATAATTAACACAATAGTCTTTGCCCTCAAGGACTGCAGATGCTTAGTAAGAAATACTCAGAACTATGCTGCTGGAATCAACAAGTTGAAGCATGCCTGTAATCCCAGCACCTGGGAAGCTGAGGCAGGAGGATCACTGTGAGTTCGAGGCCAGCCTCAGCTACATAGTGAGTCCAAGACAAGCCTGAACTGCATAGCAAGACCTTGTCTCAACAAACATACACACACACACAAATGTGGAGAGTAGATTGAGGGGTATAAAAAAACTGAAGAGTAATATTATAGGATAAGGACTTGAATTAGGAATGGCAACAGAAATGAAGAGGGAAATGAAACAAGACCAGCTCACTAAACTTCACTGGGGAATCAGCAGCCTCCAAGATGACCTTCTATGAGTCCAATGATCCCTGACTCCTGATAGTCACATTCGTGAATACCCAAATAAATCAGGAAGGCCTATGTAACAGACAGAATATGGTGGAAGGAACAACATGTGATTTCCTAAACTACAGCACAAAGGCATTACAGTTTCTGCTTCAAGACTATAGTCTTGAACCATTATCTAGGTGCACAAGGAGAGGGACCAGCATGCCAGTGGCAGCCGGCCAGCTGTGTGTATGAACATTCCTACAAATGGATTCTCCAGCCCCTTCAAGTGTTCAGTTTACTAGAACCCCACAGACTGCTGACTGCAACCTGAAGCTGCTTCCAAATCCTCACCCACAGAAAGCATGAGGTAATTCTGCTTTGGGGTGATGTCTTTGTTATATAACAAGAGACAAACAATATAGAGGGAGTAGACTGATAAACTGAAAGAGGAGCAAAGTTGGAGGGAGACAGGTAGAGTTAACTAGCTAGAAATCCATGGGGCGAGGCTGCAAACACTGGGTTTCACAAACAAGTGACTTCAAAGCTCTGGGTTCATCCTGTTTACCATGGTCCTATTTTCATCAAATCAGGAAAAATGCTAATTAATCATTTAACAACTATTCACTGGGGACCTACTAATAACAGTGAAAAACCACTATGAAAGATTTAAAGGAGGTCCTTATCTTCCAGGACCTTACGAGAATACCAATCCTAGGACAGTAATTCGTAAAATGAGAGCTCAGAGGAAAAGTAATTATTTCTAACTCATGGTAGCATGCCTATAAACCCACTAGGGACGCAGAGGCAGGAAGATGGCTGTGAGTTCGAGTCCAGCCCAGCCTGAACTGCATAAAGAAACCCTATTTCAAAAAGACTACCTCCCACCTCCCACCCCCCACCCCCTGCAAAAAATCATCCTAACTGATGGGAATCAAGAAAACCTTCAAGGCCAGGGAT
>PVJX010001118.1:0-138560 GCA_004027295.1 Dolichotis patagonum | reverse complement strand
ATGAGTTTAAAACTAGTTTGGGAATTTAGCAAAACCCTGTCTCAAGAAAAATAAAAATAAACCAGGTGTGGTGCCATACACCTATAATGCCAGCACTTGGGAGGCTGAGGCAGAAGGATCACTATGAGTTCAAGGCCAACCTGGACTACATACTGAGTTCTAGACCAGTCTGAGCTTTATAACAAGACCCTGTCTCGATAGATAGACAAAACAGGCAGGAAGATGGACCAGGAATATAGCTCAGGTTGTAGAGTATCAGCTACTGACTTGCATGGTCATATGGCTCACCAGAAGCTGTGGCCTGCTGCCTCTGCCCTGAGTGGCAAGAGAATACTGCAAATTACTAGTCCAGAAAAAGGTCAAAATTCAAAACTCAGGGGTATACAGTTCAGTGGTAAAATGCATGCCTAGCATGTGTGAGGCCCTGGGTTCAATTCCGAGCACTGAAAACAAAATAAAACAAAATAAAACACCTAACTAGAATCTACGCATTTTGTGCCCCCCTCCATTTATTTTTAGATGGTATTGGAGACTGAACCCAGGGTATTTGCAGTGAGCTACCCCTAGCCTTTTTAAATTTGTTTTGAGATAGGATCTTGCTAAATGGTCAGGACTGGGCTTGAATTTGCAATTGATTCTCCTGCTTCAATCTCTCAGTATGCTGGGATTACAGGCATATACCATTACATCCATCACAGTTAGTGCTTCTTAATCACACAACAAACTGTGGCTGCTTCTCATTTGAATTTTACTATTTATCAGGGGTTTTACTGGGAGAGGAAGGTTGTTTTGTTTTGTTTTGTTTTTTTGTCTTTTTGAGACAGGTGTCTCGCTATACAGTTCAGGCTGGCCTTGGGCTCACTTTGTAGCCCAGGTTGGTCTCAAACTTGCAATGATCCTCCTGCCTCAGCCTCCCAAATGCTGAGATTACAGGAATGTGCCACCGTGCCTGGCTTTGGGGAGGAAGTTAAACAAGGTCTCACTAGACAGCCTAGTCTAGACTTGAATTCTTGATCCTCCTGCTTCAGCCTCCCAAGTGGCCTATACTTGCCTCAACTAAGACTAATCACCTGAATGGAAGGGTTACCTTTTATTTTCATACCTTCTCAGCTTCATAAGCATATATTCTTTGGTTTACTTTTTAAGGACAATGTCTCATTATGCAGCCCAGACGGGCCTTGAATTCACGATCCACCTGCTTCAGTCACCTAAGTACCAGGATTACAGGTGCGCACCACCACACTAATCAGTTACTTAAAGTAGCATTTTAAAAGATTTTTAAATCCTTATTATAAAAGCAATATATACTCACTTTAGAAAATGAAGTGATCATAGAACAATGAAAAGATGTTTTACTCATAGTTCTTCTGTCTAAAGACAACCGTTTTAGTCTATTTCCATTTGTTCTTTTTCTCCATGTAAAAAGGTGATTTCCCAAAATTGTTTTTCCAAGCCATTTGCTTCAGTCTCACTTTAATTTACTCACTCATGGAAAAGTAGGACACTACTGGGTGTTTATTATTCAAATGTAACTCTGTTGTGATTGGCATGCCAGGGAGCCTCAAGGCCTGAGGAAAGTCTAAGGTCCAAAGTAACAGGCCATTTGCTTAATGTCCCCCACTTTTTAAAGAGAAGAAAAGTGCAAAGTTTGCGCCAGCAAGCACTGAAAAGAACAAATTAAATGAGAAGGCTGTCCCAATCAGCAGTACTCAACGCAGACTGAGGTAAAAATGGTGGACAGGACAGTAAGTTGTTCCTGGATGACTTAGGAATTGAAAACAAGTCAGTAGATCCTCACCTTCCACATATTAGTGGACCTAATGCATTCTTCTGAAGACAATTTTTTTCTCAGTTCTCACTGTCTTGAGCCCTTGCCAATGAGCAGTTTTGTAACATCTATAAGAAAACTAAAATCACAAAGTGGAAAACTCCACCCCAAATCCTCAGCTGCAGTCTGGCTCCTGCCTGGGGGTCTGTGGCCTGCAGTTCCAGTGTCTGCACAGATGATTTTGCTGCCAGGTCCCTTCTTGGCACAAAGGGCTATTAATATTCCAAAAAGGCTGGCAGGGATTTTACATAAACTGCAGCAGACAATGAAATGTTTACCTTCTTTCCTAGCCTAATGAGAAAGAGAGAAGACTGACAAGCATGTAAAATGCAGCTACCCTTGAGAGCCTGTTTGGAAGTTCTAGCAGGGGAGCACAGCTACTTTATATCCTAGACCGAAGAAACGGTCCTCCTTCTATTGGGGGTGGTTACCCTCTTCAACTAAGCACGCAGTTTTGGAGGGACACACATGGAGTGGTGGTGAAGGGGATATCCATGTAGCCAGACAGATCAACCTGGTGACCAATGGGGTAACAGGTACACTCACATCCTCCAGCCAGCCTCAAAGTGAAGAAGGCAAGAAAAAGGGGAGTAAGTGGGAATCAACTCTGTTCAGGAATTCTCTATTCACCTTAAGCAAATTTTCATAGTAATTTTTTCAAGAAAATATATTTTGTTGTTGTTCATTTGTTTTTTGAGACAGGGTCTCACTCTGTAATCCAGGCTGGCTTTCAATTCACTATGTAGTCCAGGGTGCCTCAACTTGTAACAGGCAGCTGAGCCAGTCAGAAATATTATAGGCAGTCAGACAGGGCTAGGCCCTTGAGGAAGCAGCACAGAAAACCAGATATCAGATGACCTTGAAGGGGACACACACCTCTTGCTGTGGGCCAGATCTCAAGACAGAAGGCAAAACAAATGCAACCACACCCTTAAGTATAATCCTTAGGGATTAAATCTGGATCACCTTGAGAAGCCAAGAGTCACCATCCCAATCCCCTATGGGAGGAGTCACTGATTTCTAAGCATGCCGGCTGCTTACATGATTTGCTTTCTCATTTGTCCCCAATGTAATCAATTTTACCTAAACTATTGATCTTATTGGCTAACCATAGTTATGTCCCACCTTATGCCCATCTGCTTTATGAGTTCCCAGTCTTCCCCTGCCTTGAACCCATGGTTTTACTCTATAAAAGCTCCTAGAAAAGACAGAGTCCTGAGTAACCCGCTCAGGACCTTTTGTCTCTCTTCAGACAGAAGCTTTCTTTCTCTTAATAAATATATTCTACTCTTCACCTCTGTTGTTCCTAAAATTCATTCTTCGATTTTAGGGAACACAAACTCGTACTGGACATAGTAGGTCGGGAGTTTCATTCCCCTGTATCAAACTCACAGTGATCCTCCTGCCTCAGCCTCCCAAGTACTGGAATTACAAGCATGTACTGCCACACCTAGCTTATGTTCATCTTTTTTTTTTTTTTGGTACCAAGGATCAAGCTCACAACCTCATTTGCCAGGTAAGCACTCAGGCCATTGAGCTAAATCCCTGGCCCTATATTCATTCTTAAAATGAGAAATTTAGGCTCAGAGAATTTAAACTTCCCCAACATCTTACATCCAAGGAACAAGATAAAGATTTTGTTTATTTTGTTCTTTTGGTGTTTTTGTTTGTTGTTTTGGATTTGGGGACATGGTTTCACTATGCAGCCCAAACTGGACCTTAACTTTAGATCCTCCTACCTCAGTCTCCCAAGTGCTGGGATTACAGGCATGTGGCCGTGAATGGATATGGCAGGAATTTGAAAACCTTAGCTTTCCCCCATAATGTCTATCTATGTCAAGCTCTACCTGCTGGTTACTGGAACCTGGGCAGGCTCCTTCCTTTCTCTAACACCATGACATCCTCTTACCTGCAGGTAAAGGCAATGGATGCCTAAAGTAATCCTATACATACCAACAACGCTTCAGGCTCCCTAGAAAGGAAGGTCTGAGTCATCAAACAGGGACAGGGGCCCTCACTATCTTGAAAGTTAGCTAAGAGCAAGGAAAATGTGGGATGAGTAAAGAGAAATGAAATTTCAACTATTACTTGGTGACCAGTTTCAGAAGCAAAGATAAGCTATCACCTGAGATATGGTATGCCTCAAACTTTAATATACAGTCTCCTTTTGAGTTCTGAGTGATGACAGTCTAACATGTGACCTCACTGCTAAGGAGAACAAGAGATCATCTGAGATGAGTTGATGAAGAACCTAAGACTTAACAGCACTCCTCTTCAATAGAGGTAGGTAGAGAAAGATTAGTAATTTGCATCCTGCCTTCTTCCAAAAACAGTATCAGAGGCCAGGAGCGGTGGTGCATGCCTATAATCCCAGCACTAAGGAGGCTGAGGCAAGAGGATCACTGCAAATTCAATGCCAATCTGGCTTATAAAGTGAGTTCAAGGCCAGCCTGAACTGCATAATGAAACCTTGTCTCAAAAAGACCAAAGAATAAAATAAAGACAATTTCAATAAACTATGGGTGGAATGTTAAAAATATTCAACAGGTCAGATCAACTAAAAAGGGAAGATAGTTGGGCATGGTGGCCCACACCTATAAGGCAGGAGGATCACTGTGAGTTCAAGGCCAGCCTGATCTACATGGTGAGACCCTGTCTATATAGAAAAAAAGGGAAGGAAGGAAGGAAGGAAGGAAGGAAAAAGAAAAGAAAAGAAAAGAAAAGAAAAGAAAAGAAAAGAGAAAGGGAATATAGTGAAGAGCAAGAACGGTTTGCAGAAATCCTGTTGAAAGATAATGGAGGGTCCATCAGGCTACTGGAACTGCAAAATCCAAAGAAAAAAGGAGGGGTCCCGGGAACTAGCTCAGCAGCATAAGCACCTGCCTGTCAAGCACAGGTTATGAGTTTTGATTCCCAATACCAAAAAGAAAAGAAAAAGAAAAAGAAAGGGGTGGGAACTTGGGGTTTAGCTTCAGTGGTAGAGTACTGTCTAGCATGTGCAAAAACCTGGGTTTGATTCCCAGCACCACACACAAAAGAATGTTACAACATATGGAAATGAGGCTACCAAGAAAGAGTATCAGAGAAATTGATGAGAAATATCAGTTTAAGTCAGGAATACAAGCCAGACCCAAGCACAGGTAAGGGACAGAACTCCTGCTATGCTTGCATCTAGATTCCCTGCCTCGTGCACTGCCTCATGCACTGGGGCTTGTGGGAGGTGGCTGGATCTAGGGTGAGTATTGATTACAGTTCTGGGATAACTGCATCTCTGAGATTTGGTTTGGCATAGACCCAGGACAACGGGAAGTCCTGCTCTGGGTGTGGTACCACCCAATAAGTTTGTAGCTGAATGGAATAAAAGGGAAGGCAGAAGGAAGGTTGCTGCCTTCTACTTGCCACGTCATGAACTGTTTCTCCTCTGTTATGGCCCCCTGCCTTCGAGCCAGATGATTATGGACTGAAACCTATACAAACAATGAGCTAAAATAAACCTTTTTTCCTTTCTTTTGGCCCACCAATGAGGCAGTAACTCATACAATTAGTACAGCAGTAATCTGTGGGCTATGGCCAAATCACAAACGAGCCACTACAGGCTCTAGCCACTTCTGAAGGACAAGTCAGGAATGAAAAAAACAGCAGAACCAGTAAGAGACAAAGACAAAATGTTCAGAGGTACCAGTAAAAACCAGAAACTAAGGTCAAAGAAGTCAAAGGAAAACAGATTTACACAGAAAGGGAGGAAAAAAACTCATCTAACCTCAAGAGAAGGAAGCAAATAAAAACAGAGAAAGGGCCATTAACTTCTATAGTGAAAGTGAACCCAAGAAAAATGAGGTAGAGTTCCCTGGGCTGAAAAGCTCATGACAATGTAAATCACCTTTTAGAAACAGAGAAACTGAGTTTTCTGAATTAAAGTGCAAACAGAAAGTGTTCCTAGGAGGCCCAGAGGGATATCAGTTTTTGTTTTTGAGACAAGGTCTTCATATATAATCCTGCCTCAGCCTCCCAAGTGCTGAAATTACAGGTGTGTACCACCATGTGTGGCTAACATATCACTGTTTTGTTTTGTTTTTTGAGACAGGATCTCGCTATGTAATTCAGGCTGTCCTTGAACTCATTACGTAGCCCAGGCAGGCCTCAAACTCACAGTAGTTCTCCTGCCTCAGCCTCCTAAGTGCTGAGATTACAGGCATGCATCACTACGCCTGGCTTAACATCAGTGTTTTTTGAAACACAGAGGGTCAGCATTGGGAGGGCCTTTGAAGACCATCAAGGCCAGTGACTTTTATGTTTTGCACAAAACCTCTCAATACAAAGCTGAAAAAAAGCATAGGGTCTCTGTGGAAGTGGTAGTAAGACTACCAGGTCTTTGGAAAACACAGTTAAAATCTAATGATAGGGCTGGGGATGTAATTCACTAGTAGAGTACCTGCCTAGCATGGACCTGCCTAGCTGCCAACTTACATCTCTCTATGCAATCCTAAGAAGTCACCCAGATATCAACTTGGGGCAGTTCAAGGACATCCTAAAAGTTGCTCCACAAATCATCAGGATACACTACCCCTGACCCCAGGGACATGATAGTCTTATGCTTTTTATCTTACCCTGCACTGTTCTATTTAGTCAGAGAAAGCTCAAAGAGATTGCCAGTGCTTAAATACCTTGCTTTGTTTGGGAAAAACAAAACAAAACAAAAAACAAAGAAAGCAAGAACAGTAAGAAAGTATTGGTTACAAGCCATCTTATTTTGTTTTTGTTTGTTTTTGGTACTGGGGATCAAACTCATGACCTCGCACTTGTTAGGCAGACACTTACGCCACTAAGCTAAATCCCCAGCCCAAGCCATCTTATTTTGTAGTTTTCTCCCATGACAATGGTAATTTGTTACCTCTGGCTTTGCCAGGATTTGCTGAGGACACCAGAACACTGGTTTGTATTGTAGGGGCAGAGCCAATCACTTTTGGTTTTGGCAAGACTGCAGACAGACTCCTAAAGCAGAATTCAGGCAGCAAACACAGGGGAGACTGAGCTGGAAAGAGTCAGTTGGAGTTAGTGCTAAAGCAGTTATGGCTCAAAGTGCAGGAAATCACCAGGAGACTGGCAAGGAAAGTAGTCAGCAGAGCTCACGTCAAGCAGATTTATGCCTTCACTTTTTACGTATAAACACTAGATTAAAAAGTAATCATTACAGCACTTAAAGAAACACTTTCCTATCTGACATTTCACTGAATTATCACAATGTTGTCAGGAAAAAATATGGGTCAGTGGCATTATCACTATTATAGAAATGATTAAAAAAAAATCCACCAACAATGGCTTAAGAAGTGAAATGCTTTGGCCAGAATACTATAGCCAATGCATGGCACAGTTGCTAGCTGACTTAGAAATGAAATCCAGTCTTCTGATTCCAAATGCTCACTCCATGCCCCACATCACCACTGCCTTCTGGGTCACCCCTGAGACAGCTAAGGGCAGAAAGGAGAAATTCAGCATGCTGTCACGTCACACTCACCCTGCAACGAGGACCTCTGTATCTCTGGTTCTAAATTACACTGAATGGTTACCACTGGGTACTAAAATTAAATCCTGATACACAGTGAATAACAAGAAAGCACACACTGCCAGGTGTGGTGATACGCACCTGTAATCACAGAACTTGGAAAGCCCAAGCAGGAGGATTACTCCAAGTTCAAGCCCAGCCTGGGCTACAAAGTCAATTCAAGGCCAGCCTGAACTACACAGCAAAACCCTGTCTCAAAAAGACAGGAAAGCTGAGCATGATGGTGCATGCCTGTAATCTCAGCACTTGGAAGACTAAGGCAGGAGAATCGTTGCAAGTTTGAGATCAGCCTGGGCTATAAAGTGAGCTCAAGACAAACCTGAACTCCATAGGGAGACCCTGTCTCAAACAGACAAAAAAAAAAAAAACCACAACCCACAGATTTGGGGCTACAGAATGGGACTAGCTCACAGAAAGTTTCTTAACCTCAGCACCACAGTCACATTAAGCCAGATCATTCTTCCTTGTGGGAGAAGGTGTTATCCTCTGCATTATAAAATTGGAGCAGCACCCCTGGTTTACACAACTAGATGGCAGAAGGACCCTCCACCATGTGTCTCTGTTGAGAACATATTCTCAGAGCTGAATGAAGCTCACCTAACGTCAAGGGCTAAGGTGGTCAAAGGGGATTAGAAGGTCATGTTTTGGATAGCTGAGAGAGAAGAAAGGACATTCCAGGTGAAAACATGTGGGTTGAGAAAGGAAGAGAAGTACACAGTGCAGCAACAAGAGAAAACAAGCTGTAGGAGCTGGATTAGAACACAGGGCACCTGAACAGAACTTTGTGTGTAGACAACCAGTGATAGTTCCTGAGAACACAGAAGCTTAACTTCAGTTATTTAACACTTGGTCATCTAGTCTAGAAGTTATTTTTGCTATATTTAGAAGTAGGGACCTTTGAAGAATATCAATGCCTGGCCCCAAACCGACCATTCCAATTTAGCTGGGTTTGGTAGGGCCCAGGTATTTTTGTTTGCTTTTGTCTTTTTTTGAGACAGGTTTTCACTATGTAGTTCAGGCTAGCCTTGAACTCACTTTGTAGCCCAGCTGGCCTTAAACTCACAGCGGTCCTCCTGCTTCAGTCTCCCAAGTATTAGGAAGTTTTATTTTTTTGAGACTGAGTTTTACTTTGTAGTCCAGGGTAGACTTGAACTCTCAATCCTCAGCCTCAGTCTCCTAAATGCTGAGATCACAGGCATGCTTATTTTTAAAGCTTCACGGGTAATTCTTAAATGCAGCTAAGACTAAGATGTCCTCAAGGATGTCCTCATCCTCCCATAAAGAAAAAGGCCTTGGGCCGGGGGTTTAGCTCAGCGGTGTTAAGTGCCTGCTTGGCAAACACGAGGTCGTGAGTTTGATCCCCGACGAAAGAAAGAAAGAAAGAGGCCTCCAAAATTTAAGGCATTTGCCTAAATTCACACAGTGGACTGGGAGAGGGGCTGAGGCTTAGCAACTGGACTCCTAGCACAGACTCTGAAAGACATTCCTGAGTTCTAGGCTAGATTCCATATTTTGGTCTATAAGGAGCACAACTGTCTGATGACGGCTAAGTTTTGTCAGTGTTAATGCCACAATTAATCTAATCATGAAACTACTGACTTAAGCAAACCCTCAAGTGTCTATGGCAACGGATGCTGGCTTCATTGCAGTCTCCAGGGACCCCTCCTGAAAACAAAGGCTCTCAGGAGACTCCCCAGGAAGCCTGATAAACAAAAACCACCCAGCTCCATGGGAAGAAACAATGACTTTCTAAAAGATACAGCTCATTCAGGTTTTTCATTGCATAGAGGAAAATCTGGGGATCTCTTTACCACAAGAAACACTCTGACATGCTAGTCTCTACATAGTAAAGGGCAGGACTCGCTGAGGGCAGTCGCCAAGGCAGGATCTGATCCTCATGCTAATGGAAAGACTTGCCTTCACCCTCAGCCCTCTGACAGAAGGCAAGCCTTCTGCTGGGTCATACCTGAGCTCTGGCAGCAGGTAGTGAACAGGATGTCTGCAGAGACTGCAAAGTTGGGAATCTGAATTTGCCCCATATATTCATTTCATTCAATCCAGAGTCTTGGGATGGCTAACTGAGCAAATCCCATCCAGGGGCCTTCTTGCTAATCTTAGACAACCAACCAGCTGAACCTCTCACCTGGCATCCTCCTGCAGCAACCAGCAGAAGCAGCACAACCTTTTGTCTTCCAGTCGTGAAGGATGTGGTATAGGCCACTAGGAAAGCTACTGCTGCCAATGAGCTCATGGATCAGTTCTACCTTCCCACCAGCAGAATCCCTTAAAACAGATTATTCTTTAAGACAGCCTGAATCAGGTCAAACAAAAGTCCTCAAGTACAGTGCTCAATACTCTTACTAGACAAATTTATTGGGTGCTCACACCATGCCAGGTATGATAATAGCAGTTTATCCGTTTCTTATTTCATTTTATTTTCCAACACTTATAAGCCAGGTACTGTAATTTCCCCATTTCACAGGTGAAGAATCTGAGGTTTTGTAATTTGCCAAAAGTCACACAGCCAGTGAGTAGCGGAGTCAGGCTATGAACCTGAGTAGTCTGAATCAGGCCCATTAACAACTTTTACCACTTATTGCCAGCCATTTGTTTGTTTTCCAGTACTGGGACTCAAAATCAGGACCCTGCACTTGCCAGGCAGGAGCTGTGCCATTGAGCTGTATCCATGCCCCTGATGCCAGACATTTTTTGAAATGGGGTTTTGCTAAGTTCTCTAGACTGGACTTGAACTTGTGACACACCTGCCTTAGCACCCCAGGGTACTACACCACGTGTTCATTATTATGAATTAAGTTCACATGAATAAGAGAACTAGCGTCAAGATTGCAAGTATTTGAAATTCAACAATTAGTCTTGTAATTAAAGAAAAACCAATCTTTTCATTTTACAAAGGAAGTCCTGAAATTCAATAAATACTTAACATCAATCTAGGTAGTTTTTGTGTGCTTTTTAGACTTTAAAAAGGGAACAGATGACTTGACATCCTATTCTAAATTAAGCCCAAAATATCATCAATTTTTAGACCTCTGAGGCCTTCTGGACCTACCCATTCCTTTCTTCCTGCCTATCCAAGCTTGTCAATCCACCCTCCGCCACCATCTCCCATTTGGCCTTTTCGTTTCAGCTGTCCTCACTTCTTGCCTGAACTGTCAATTCATTCATCACTTAATGAGTGTCTATTACCAGCCAAGCAGAGAGCTAGACCTGGTCCTTGCTCCTAGCAAGCTCACCTGATACTAACTAGAGGTGTTATCTAGTAATCTTGATCACCAGACTACAAACTTTAGCAAAGGCCTTGTATTTCCACAAGCTACCAGTATGTGCCATGTAACAGATACAATGTTTGGTGTATGACTAGATTAACAAATTTTTTAAAATCTATAATATTTTAGTATCTATCTTCAAAGACTTTTTTAGCATGCATCTTATTTTTTCTTTTCTAAAATACAAAAGCAGTATGCGTACAGTACAAAAAATAATACAGAAAGGTATAAAGTAAAAAATGAATTCCCCATGCCAGGTGTGGCGGTGCAAACATGTAAACCCAGTGCTCAAGAGGCTGAGACAGAAGGATCTCCACAAGTTTGAGGTCAGCCAAACAAAAGCCCTGAAGTACTTAATACTCTTTCTATCCAAATTTATTGAGTAGTCACACCATGCCATGTACAATGATAAGCAGTTTATCCATTCCTTATTTCACTTTATTTCCCAACACAATTATACTAGGCATTGTAATTTCCCCATTTTACAGGTGACGAATCTAAGGCTTGCAGAGGTTTTGTCATTTGTCAAACCTTGCATAGTGAGTTCAAGACCAGCCTAAACTACAGAGCAAGGCCCTGTCTCCTAAAAACTAAAACAATAACAACAAACAGTCCTCCATACCCTAAGTCCCATTTTCTCAGGGCCCACTCCACGCCTCCTGAATCAGAAACTCTGGAGGCGGAGCCCAGTAACATGAGGGTTAATAAGCTGTCCAGGTAACATATATTCTCAAAGCTGAGAACCACTGCTCTATATAGCCAAGCCATTTTTTTTAACTGTCCCTAAATATGGCAGGTATAGTTTTCTTGTCTGTTTTATCAACCCTGCTTCAAAAGGTTCCCTCACCTTTTTGATTGATTCTGACTTTTAATCTGTCAAACTCCTTACAAAGTCCTAATGGAGGTGGGGTGGGGTGGAGTTAAAAAAAGAAAGAAAGAAAAATAGTCCTAACTCTTCCCCAAAGTGGTCTCACTATCACAGTTCAAACTGATGTCTGCTAGACCTTCCTCTCTCATGATTCACCTAGTCCCTCTACCAATTTAACAAATTGTTACTTACTAACTTCAATGTTACAGAATAATTCTTTACCCTTCTCCAGCAAACATACATTGCTTGAAGACATCAATCACAAATATAAAAATATTATCCCTTTTTCTACCCTAATCTAAAGACATAAATGGAATTTTAATATAGTTGCTGGCTAATGATGTCAAAATGAATTCACTGGGAACTAGATACCATCACCACTACCACCACCACCCACCGTAGTGCTGGGGATCAAACTCAGGGCCTAATGTGTGCTAGGCTGGCATTCTACCACCAACCTACACCCCATAGCACTGGCAAATATTCAATGCATATAGTCTGGGATTTTAAGCTGTAGCCCAAAGTTTCATTTTGTGATGCTAGAGATTGAAGCCAGGACCTTCACAGTGAGCTACATTTCCCATCACTTTTTCAGTTTGTAAATTTTGAAACAGGTTCTCAATAAACTGCTCAGACTGGGCTTGAACTTGTGATTTTCCTGCCTCAGCCTCCTAGAGTATGGCCCAAGCTCTACAACGTGAACTAAGTTCACTTCTCAGGATGATGTTTTTAAAAGAGAAGGTTGGACTCAATGATTCAGTCCTTATTTCCAACTTGAATAGTTTGATTTTATGAAATGTCCCATGCTGGACTGTCTTATTCCATTATACTCATACTACTTTGCTTCTAATACTAATATGTCAAATTTTTAGACTTGAATTACAGTCACATAGTGTTTCCCAGTCAGGCAGTAAACTCAACAGGAACCATTTTATTCAACTCACCAAGCACCATGCCTTACACATAACAGCTCAATATATTTACAGAAGATTATCTGGAAAAACCCTTTAATAACTTTCATTTATGTAGAGAACCTATACATTTGTCTGCTACCTCAAAGGGCCTTTGTAAATACTTATTATAAACACCAAGTATCTATAATACAAGAGTAATACTCTGTCATAAAGAAAGATAAACTTGGGCCGGGGGTTTAGCTCAGTGGTGTAAGTGCCTGCATGGCAAAGGTGAGGTCATGAGCTTGATTACCGGTATAAAAAAAAAAAAACAAACTTGAGTCATCTGTGGGAAAATGGCTTGCAGAGGTTTTGTCATTTGCCAAACCTTGCATAATGAGTCGCACCTTGCGATTATATTAAGTGAAATAAATCAGACACACAAGCTTAAATATCACATAGTTTCACATAAGAGATAACAGGAAGCAGGGAGACAGATCATTCTCAAAGGGGAAAGCGATTGAGCGATGAAGAGAAGGAAGAGAGAAGGAAGAGGGATTTTAAAAAAGGAACTGGGATGTGTTATGTACACGTACCAACTCCACACAAGTAATGTGAACATTATGTACTACAAATATGTACCCAAAAAAGTAAGGTATCAAGGGAACAGTGCAAGAAGGATGGAAGGGAAAGGGGATGAAAAAAAGAATTGAGGTGTGTTATGTACGTGTGCCAACTACCTGCAAGGAATGCAAACATTATGCACTACACCCACACACTAATAAACAAAAAATCTTTTAAACTAAAAAGTTTTTAAAATACCATGTATTGATAAGACTACTCTGACATCATCATCAGGGCAGAACAGGAAACGCATCACCTAGCCACATTCAGATTTGCTCCCAGTCTTCAGCAGGGACAGTCAGCCACATAAGGCAAAAAAATGTAAAATTGAATCTCATGTGCGTTTAGGGATAGACTGAAAGGCAGTAAGCCTCAGGCCACCCTACAGGAACATACAAATAAAACCCCCGTAGGCTCAAGCAACATACACCACTCCACTGCTGGAGACTACACAGGACCCCTGATAAGACCCTTTACAAATTTTAGGAAAACAACAAGGTGGATAGAAGCCTTTATGTGGTAGGTGATGATCAAGAGTTATACAACAAAGGGACAGCAAAGAGAAACTAAAGGCCAAGAGGAAGAACAGAAGGGCACCAAGAGAACACTGCCATTTCAGTGATGAAAAGGAAAAATGGAAATTCACTGAGCGAGGGTCCAGTATAAGCCAAGAATTTGAGGCTGCAAATACAGTTCCTGACCTCAAGGGGCTAACAGTCCTGGGGGCAAGGAAGGAAGTCTCTACCCTGTTGTATCATTGTAATTGGAAAAATCCAGCAGGAAAAGCATCACAAAGAAGTGAAGCCTCTGAAGTGCAGAGGAGGATAAGACAAGGGGGTAAAAATGCAGTATGAATTACTTACTTTGGGGGCAAAACACATACTTTTATAGCTGTTCATGTAAGACTTCAAATCAAGGGTGACTTAAGATTCAGCACCACTGTGTCAATGCCTTCTCTTTCTACTTTATCTTAAATAACTAAAATATTTGAGTCCAACGTTGGAGCACAGCCAGGAAGTCCCAAAATGAGGTGAGTCCTCGACAAATCTGCTCTGTCACCTCCAAGTCCAGTCACCCAGCTACTCTCTGGTCTCACTCTCCTAGCAGACTGGAGAGGAAGTCTAATTATATGCTGACAGGTCAGGATTGGGGGGAATTCTGGATGCAGACAGGCAAAGCTTACCCTATTCTGCCGATAAGACACTATGGCAGAGCTCCCTGCCTTTTAACCTAAGAAGCTCCTAGTCTACCTGTGAAGGGAGGCCAGCTCTGCAGGAAACACTTCGTGCAAGGGAAAGGGATTGGTAAACATTCAAGTATCCAGTGAGATGATCTTAAAATGCTTAGCAAGACTGCTGACACAAAAAGCAAGGGAGGAACGTCAGCTCTTATTAATATCATTACTAATAACAAATAGTTAACATCTCAGTTGTACTCGAATAAGAAGCTATTCCTTTTGCACTTTTTTTTTTTTTTTTTTTTTGGGTACCGGGGATCGAAATCAAGACCGCGCGCTGCAAGGCAGGGATTTATACCGCCGAGCTAAATTCCCGGACCCTGCAGTCCACTTTTATGACGTTTAAGAGCAACTCCAGAGATGACAAGTGTATTTCCAAAAATTTGCCATGGAACAAAATCAAATTCCAACAGCACTGGCCTAGAGAGCCCAAGCCCCCCACTCCCCGCGCCGAGTTCGACAGACAACCATGCCACTTGTCAGTACCGTGACCTTGCACAAGGCACTTCACCTCTGCATGCCTCAGTTTCTTCAGCTACAAAGTGGGTCTAAACAGCCTCTTCCCCCGCAGGGTGGTCGCGGGGCCCCAAGACAGTGCGCTCCATTGCTTCGGGGCCGCACGAGTGGAAAGCCGGCGCAGGCCCCTCTTCCGAGCCCTTGGGCTCTGGGGCCGCGGGTATAGATGGATGCCCTGCCCGAGGACCGCGCAGCTCCGCCACCTGCAGAGCAGGAGGAGGAAAAGGCATGATGCCTGTAGGGGTTCCCTACTACCGAGCGCGTCGGCAACCCGAGGGAGGCTCAACCCCTTGGCTCCTGCGCGCTGTCTCCGGCCGGCTGGAGCCGAGAGGACCTCAGACGACCGGGCGGGGCGGAGGGCGTCGGGGGCACAGAGGAGAGGCAGTGTGGCCCCCGAGACCCGCAGAGCGCAAAAGACCACGAGGAATGGCAGGGAGGAGCGACGCCCCCGCATGCGACGCAGCGCATCCAGGAGCTGAAGCGCTCACTCACCTGAAGCGCGGTCGACGGCCGTCAGTGCAGTAGCAGCAGCCGCGAGAGGGGCAAGGGAGCTTCTGCGGCCGAGCAGGCGCGCTGAGGCCTCACAGGGCTGCGCAGGCGCGCTGCCTGCCCGGTTTGGGAACTACCGAGATGGCGGCCGAGGGCGGCGCCAGTGGCGCCATGTTTGGTGTAGTTTTCTTCGCGGCGACGAGTCCTCCGAGAAACTCAGATTGAGTTGCTTGGAGGGAGGAGCTTTGAGTGCAGCGTCGGTAGTGTCATTCTTTTCTCCTTTAGAGTCCCCTACTGGGACTCCCCCAAGAAATTTCCTTGCAGCGTCTGGCAGCCAGTTAGCGTGTGAAGCTATATCCAAGGTCAGATGGCACCTAGCACAGGTGCTTGGCATGAAGAGTTAAATGCTAATGAACACAGTACCTTCTGAACTAGAATTCGAGACCAAAGTTCCTAATTCCTACCCTCTTTTCTTTTCTCTTCTTTTTTTGGGACCGAATCTCCTTACGATGCTGAGGCTGGTCTCACTCTCAGTCCTTTTTTACACTGTGTCGCCTACCCCTCCCCGTGGTTCCATAATTACCTGCAACAGCAGCTGGGTTCTTGAGTAGAACAGAGGTGAACCTCTCCACTCATCATTGCACACATTAAGCTTAATGACCCAACAATTCAACACCAAAATATACAGGACACAATCTCTTCCCCTAAAGAGCTTATGAATCTGTTGTCTCTTTAATGTTAAGTATCACTGACTAAAGATTATTCTTTTAACTAAATTAGGTCAAATGAAACAAATAAATGCAACCAAAGATCTTTAAGGGCAGCAATCTTTTGTTATTCTTGATACAATTCCTGAACCAAATCTGGGTAGATGAAAAAGTAGTATTGAGCACGGCCTGTTATTATGACTTATTTATTAACATTTACTCAGCGCCATATTGGTTCTAGTTTACCCCCTATTATCTATGCAATACTCTCGGTTAACGAGTAAGCCTCCTTGCCCCTGCATTACTCTTGTATATGGTAACACAGAAACAATCTCATAAAGGTGGTGTTTTGTTTTGAGCCATACAGTTGAGGTCGGGCGTGTTAAGGGTGGTATGACCATAGACTGAGCTATACAGTCCGGACTGGCCTTTAACTATGAAGCCCAGGTCGGCCTCACACTCACAGCAATCTTCCTGCCCCAGCCTCCCAAGTGCTGGGATAACAGGTGAGTTCTACTAAGGGCCAAACAATACTTAGAGCTTAGTAAGTATTATTTTTCTATGGTCTATCCTGTTCAGCTGAAAACACCAAACATACTTCCCATCCTCAAGTGTGAATATTTATAAACAAAAATTGCAATACAGTGTGTAAATTGGGTGAAGTTATAATAGCCTTTGAAGAGAAGTGATCTAGCCTCATTGTACAGATGAGGAAACTGAGGATGAGGGCCACTCTACATTTCCCATTGTACTATGCTTCTCAAACAGTAGGCGATTAACACCATTCTTTTGACTCTTTATATTGAGACAGGCTTATTATGTAGCCTAGGCTGGCCTTATACTCAAGATCCTGCTGCCTCAGCCTATTAGTTTGTTTTTCATTGCTGTAACAAAATACCCAACATCCAACACTTAGAGAAAGTTTATTTTGGGTTACAATTTGTAGGTTTTAGTCCACAGTCTCTGCTGGTTGTAAGGCAGAGTGGCATGCCAGAAGGACATAACACAAAAGAAAGAGCTTAGGGGAGGGATGGCAGGCAGCCATCAGCAGCCATCAGGAGGGGAGGGAGGCATACCATTCTAGGTTCCTCATCTTCAGCTTTTCCCTACCTAGTTATAAACTCACTAGTGGAGTAATCCAGTATTACACTCCCACCATCCAATCACCTTTCAAAAGCCCTCTTATGAGTGCCTGAGACTTGGAGATATCAGCCATAACAACCTCCCAATTGCTGGGATCATATGCCATGCACCACCAGTCCAGGCTTTATCTAGTTTTAAAATGTTAGCTTTTATTTTTATTTTTTTCTGTCCTGGGGACCAAACACAGGGCTCACACATGCTAAGTAAGCACTCTGTATAACCCTAGTTCCTAAGTAGGGACTCTCCTTGAGACTGAAATTTCTGTTCTTGTTCTACTTGGACAGTATCACCCATGCTGGTCTTCAATAGTTAGACATAACAATTTTTATCTCTAGTTTAATTTTTTCTACCCAGTTCTGCACCTGTATATATCAGATAGTCTAGGTGAATTTTCCATTTGATATTCCAAATTAAACTAGTAGCTTTCTCATTTCATCAACTGTTGTTCAACCTTTTATCATTAACAAATTGGTACTACTGTTCTAAACTTGTATTGTTTAATCGGATCCTTATAGCACCTCTGTATTACAAATCTTATCATTCAACTTCACAGATAAAAAAGTTAAATAACTTTCTCAGTCACAACTGGGAAGTAGAAGAGTTGTTTTTTTTTTTTTTTTTTTGGTACCGGGGATCGAACTCACGACCTTATGCTTGCCAGGCAGGCGCTTAAGCCACTAAGCTAAATCCCCAGCCCAAGAGTTGGGTTTTTAACAAACAGGTCCTATACTTATGTTCTGGACACCATGAGCAACACAGGTAGTTGCACCCCTCATCCACTGTCAGCAGCACCTAGCACCTAATAGTCTCACCTTTACTACTGCAGGAGCCTAACTGGTCTCTCTTATTTACACCTTACTTGTTTCTATTATCTGCACAGCTCTATAGAGACCTTTTCAAAATAAAGTCCTGTGGCTGAAGGTATAGCTCAGTGGTAGAACACTCAGCTTGCCTAATGTGTGTTAGGCCTAGCATTTGGTCCACAGCACCACAAAAATAAATAAATAAAGTTCTAATCATTTTTTTTTTTTTGACAGGGTTTCACTACATAGCACAGGGTGGCCTGAAACTCAACAATCCTCCCATCTAGTTGAGCATGGTGGTGCATACCTGAAATCTCAGCATTTGGGAGGCTGAGGCAGGAGGACTGCTATGCGTTTGAGCCCAGCTTCAACTACATAGTACAAATTCAGCCTGAACTGCATAATGAGAACCTGTCTCAGAACACTCAAAAAAAAAAAAAACCCAAAAAACAAAACAAACTTCCTGTCTCATTCTACCATGTGCTAGGATTACAAGCATGCACCACCATGCCTGGTTTACTGTCTTAAGCATTCTAGTTATTTCCAGTTTCCTTGCTTCAGGCCACTCTTCAGTGGTGCTTAGCATTTTTGCTTTCTTCATTTTTCAGTGCCCCAGAATGGTCCACTCTCAAGTCTTTGAAAGTGCTTTTTGCCTGAAATACTTGTTCAGTTTCTTCATGCTTCCCAAATCGACTGTATCACTATGCTCCTTACATCCTCAGTAGACTGTAAGCATCACTAGGGAGATGCTGTGCCTTTGCTCATGGCTCTCTCTTCAGTTACCAGAACTGTGCCTGGTAGACAGCAGGGACTCATAAGATCTGAATGGATAAAGTGTAGTGTAAGGAGGTATCACCTCTCACCAACAGGTGCTTGAGCCAAGATTAAGTAAGATTTTGACTGGTTGTTTAACCTATTTCCCACTTAGAAAAAGTGTAGCTCACTGCCAGGAACATGCTCTTTGAGGAATGCAGTCTTCTAGAATTTGACATTTTCAGCGACTAAGAATTACTCCATTTTGTGAATGTAAATGATATAGGAGTATCAGACCTCCAAATGTTATAAGGGAAACATAACTGTCGATCTGCTAGATGTCAGATACACTGAGTTCATGTTCCCCAATATTGAAGGATGAACTCTAAGGAACAAAGTAGGAAATATTTATTGAGAAAGAGCTCCTGAGTGAGACAGGAGGGATCCTGAGTGGCTGCCAATGAACCCATTTCACAGAGGAAGTTTTAGAAAGCAAAATCACAAGGTGGGTACAACAGGGGACAAAACTATGGCCAACCACTAAGCATAGCCTCTTAGGAAACATTAATTCAATGAAGAACAAAGTCATGTAGCAACTGTACATGTGGCAAGAACAAAGAACTTTTCAGGAAGGCATGTGTCTGGGTAATGTAAGATTCTAACTAACTTGGTCACCCACTGAAGTGGCTGATGTCTATCTGGACTTTATTGGACCAGATATTACCAATTATCTTATCTTTTAGGGAGGCACTAGGCCTGGCCATTCTGTCTTTACCTTGAGGCTTGGCCTCCAACAGATGTACTTCTGGCCACAGCTGTAATGTGTTTTCATCTTTTATATTAATTTTCTCAAGGGCTCAGCCCTATCATCTGACTATATTTCTACCTTAGAGATCTATAATATAAATACCATCATAACAATGCTGTAAATAGCATGTATTCTGCTTCCAAAAACTAGTGATATACTAGAGTAATACAAAAATAATAAAAGTGAGATAGTTCATAGCAAACTTTGGAGGTATGATTAGGAATATAACCCATGAGTTATCTCGGGGTAAATGCAGCCTGCATATTCTCAGGGCAAACAGGAAATGAACTGAAATGAGTTCTGTCCCATTAGTAGGAAAAGACTATAGAAAACGTTAATAAAACATTAGTTAGTGTTTTATTGGTAATAGGTGGTAAGGCTTATCTTTACATTATTGTTTATTTCAGCATAGAATTTTATTTTCTAAACCCTCCTTGCCTTTAAATTTTGTTAGGAGCTAAGGGCATAGCTCAGTAGTGGGGTGAACTGTTAGCATGCATAAGGTCTCTATGTTCAATTCCTAGCACTTTGCAGGAAAAAAAAAAACTGTATACACTCAAAACACAAACACAGGAAAAAACCTTAATTATATGCAATTTTATAATGCAGATTATTAACAATAAAAAGAGCAATCAGAGGCCTGGGGTAATAGCTCATTAACAGAGCATTTAACCAGCATGCGCAAAGCCCTGGAGTTCATTCCCCAACACCACAACTCACACTCTGTTATTTGACCTAGAAGAGTGAAAAATTACTCAGGGTACAAATCCCATAAGAAAAACAGAATGAACTGCATCCACATGAGAAACAATTAATCTGCTCAACAAAGAAGCAGGATACAGGTGTCAACCAAAATTAATGTAAGATTTTAACTAAACTGTTTCCAACAGGATGTCTTGCTTTGCAGTTTTCTTTTAATATTCTGTAACCCTTCAGTTCGGGGCCACTCGATCTGACTCAGAAACAGGTCTTTGTGGGCAGTCGCTGAGCTCAGCTAATAAAACCCCAAAATTTGTCAATTTGGCTGCTTGGCTTTCTATACTGATTACGAACCCACTTCAAAAAGTAGTACTTAGCCTTTTGTGCCATGAATTCAGAATTTAAAATGTCAGCTCAAAATTCAAAAACTAAAGTACACTATACACTTCAAGACAGACATGAGTAATTTTCTTTAAACTGAGCATTCTTTGACATTTCAAATGTATTTCAATGATGCCCACAATGCTCAGCATTCTTCTACCTAAGATCACCTTCAGAATTAGACTAGAATATAAGACTAATTCCTATTTGATCAGAACCCAGTCTGGCTCCTAAAATGTTTCATTAAACTTGATCTTGAGTGACTTTGGGTTGTTTCAAAACCTGAAAAGTATCTTCCCAAGATAAGAACTCTGACCATGAAGGGCATTTAAAAAGAATGGGCCACTGATCCTGAAGGTGACTGATTTCACAAGCAAATTTCAATCATTTCATACATTCCTGGGAACTGTCTTGGCAGTTCTTTTGTATGCATAAATTCTATCAGACAAAAAAGATGAAGTGCTCTACAGCCAGGCAATTAGCCTTAAAAGCAAAGGACAGAACTCCCCCAGCTCAGACTGCCTCACAGTAGCCACTACTACAGAAGTATTCCAGGTTTTACCCTCCTAGCATCTTGCAGAGGAAAAGCTGAGTTAGGTCACTGATAAGATCTGGAGCAGTAAGGGCTAGGTGGGTTCTGTAACTGAAGTCTGAGCAGTTTTCGAGCAGGCGAAGTATCTAATTGCTGCGTGCTTCTTTTCTCTGCAGAAGAAAGAAGCCAAACAAATCAATTTCAATTGAATTCACATAAAATTTATTGAAAATACTGTGTGGGCAATATGCCAGGTGGTGAAGGGCATTACAATGACAAATTCAGTCTGTCCTCCAGGAGATAGCAGTCTTGACAGGAAAGCTAGCTACTACAGTACAATGAAGTAAGAAAATGAAGGTGTGTATAGCAAGTAACAGGGATGGAAGTGAGGAAAAGCTACAAAGCAGTTATGTCAGTGTTACTTTATGGGTTCTTGAAAAATTTTAAGAGGTCAAAAGACAGTGGATTTAGCTGGGCATGGTGCCGCATGCCTGTAATCCCAGCACTCAGGAGGCTGAGAAACGAGGAGCATTGCAAGTTCAAGACCAGCCAGGCTACAAAGTGAGCTCAAAGTCAGGCTGAACTACAGAATGAGACCCTGTCTCAAAAAAACAGGATCCTTGCCTTGTAGACAGGATCTGGCTACGTACTCCATACTGTCCTTTAACTTGTGTAGATTCTTCTGCCTTCGCCTCCTGAGTGCTAGATTATAGGTTTGTACCATCATGCCCTAATTTAGTGTGTATTTTTAGCCTTGGATTTGCTAAAACAAAGGAGTTCACGGGGATTTAATTCTTACTCTTAACTGTGCTTTTGGAATTTATGTCTAGAAATTTCCCATCAACATATTCCTTATTGTGGAGAAGAAAACAAATCATCTCCTATAGGTCTTACCCTCGGAACCACATGTGTCTCAAAGGGTAACAGATCTAAAACAGCCCAAACTCTGGTCTCAACAGACACACTTACCAAGCTGTACTGACACCTTCTGGAGGTACTGGGTACTTTCATCCATAAAAGCCTGCAGTTGCTTCACTGATCCTTGCAGCTCATCTATCTGCAGAAAGACAACCTTGAGCTTCAGGATTCCATGATTTCACTGAAGTCCCCCAAATTCCTCATGCAGACTCTTTCCCAATGGCGGAGTGGAACAGAGGGCCTGCTGTTCTTTCAGTCTGGAATGCTTATGGCAGACATTCTATTGGCTCCTCCTGAGCCATACCCTAATTTTCCCCTCCTAGCTCTATGCTCCAGGAGGCTGACCTCTAGGACCCCTATCAACAAGACGTCATATCCTCTGTTCTGCTTGGGTACTGCCATCAGAAAGCCCTAGTGGGAGGGAACTGACTCGAGGGTATTTTTTGTCCATTCACAGGTCTAAGAAAAAACTGTACAACTGTGAGCCAATATAAACTTTTCCTTTTTATAAGTTGGTTATTTCAGATATTTTATCAGACATGGAAAACCAACACAAATGAAAAGGTAGCAAACTTGGACAGCTTAAGCAAACAAAGTTGAGTCAACTTACCACCAACTCCATATAATCAAAGACTTTGTTCTGGTTCTGTAATATTTTCTGATAGTCAGGCTTTGTGCAAAGAACTTCACTCTGGGAAGATTTAAGATATGATGTCGGTTCCAGTTTAACTTCAGTAATTTTGGTTGCACTTGATCCTCTAAAAACCAAACAAAACAGAGATTTCAAAGAATTTTATAATTATTTTATGGAAAAGATATCAAAGACTATCTCTGAAAAAAACCTCTTATGAAGCTGAATCAATATCCTTCTACCCTATTCTAGGTATAGCCACCTGTTGTAGTCAGGGGTTATAATGAGAACAATTAGAATCAGGGCACAGAATTTATAATATTATTTATGATGGTCACCCAAACTTAACACAAGAAAGTAGGAAATTTAACTATAACACTAAAGACCCGGAATGTTTAGCCAAAGCCCTGGATCCCACAGCAATGTCCTGCATGAGTCTAGATGAAAACCTAGAACCCATGACAATGCCTCCCATGAGTTCAATTGGAGGTCTAGAGCCCACGAGAAGGACTCATGCCAGTCTCTTTTGTGGATCTGTGCTGAGAAGGTCCAAAGGTCAGTGGTGGAAGCAAGAAAGTCTGTGCCAGCAGGGTGAAGGAGTTGTGCTGGTAGGTTGAGGGTTTTACACTGGAGCTGAGAAGTCACGCTCATAATAAAGACCAGGGCTGTCCTGAAAAGCACCACAGCTGTCCTCAGCAACACGGAGGTCCTAATCTCCTCTGACGATAAGAATAGTCAAGTACATGCCAGAAAGCCAGCATGATGAGTTTGTCCTGGAGAGTAAGTGGCACATGTCTTCCCTTCCAGAGCCAGGAAGCAATGCTCAATGTAAGGACCAGAGCTCCCCCAAAGTGAACCACAGTCACTCTCACTAACAAGGTCCCAAGCTCCTCTGATGACAATGGTTGAACTCACACTGGGGAAGCTAGTCACAATGAGATCCTCTAGGAGAACCAAGGGCTCAAATAGCAACACTTAGAGAAACCTACAATGCTCCCCTTTATGTCTATCTATGCTGGCAATTTTTTTTAGGTGGAACATCTACACTCAGCTCCATGCTGATTTAATTCAGCTGGCGTTAAGTTGACCATCAGTTTTTAATCCATAACAATCCATCCCAGGTCAACTTAAAATAACCACACACATTTTTTTTTAAACTATAGTCTTTAGTGGCAGATTCGTAAAAGTTAACACTTGGTCTATTTAGATTTACATTAATACAACAATTACATATATACAATTTTTTTACACTTATTCTTGCACCAAAAGCAAAACATTTAAAGGGTGACCAAAGTTTAACATTACAACATAATACTTTGATTAATCTGGTTACGAACATATAAAAGCTTTAAAATCAAACTAAAAGATTATAATCACAGTCTTTGCTTTTTATTAACTTTTAATGTGGCAAGGCAAGACTAAAAAATAAGGATCTCCTGCAATTTAAATATATTTTATCTATGAAAGACTTTTAAGTTTTTTTATTGTTTTGGTTTTTTAAGCAATTATGTTTCTATTTTATCTTTGTAACCCACAGTTTTACTAGTCTTTTTACGGCCAAATGTTTTAAATTATTTTATTGGCTCTTTGCTCTAAATATTTAACATTGATCTGGTCAAAAGCTCTCAGAAGTAAGTGTGCTACCATCTCAACTGTAGACTGCACTGAAATTTTTTTGGCCACCAAGTTATATCTCTAAATACAAACAAAACAAAGACCAACTTTTAGCTAAAGCACAGTATACCAACTGGACTCTAGCAGCTGATGTAGTCCTTCTCAACAGAAGCCTCTCAAGCTTTATCTTAACTGGCAGCATTTTTATCAATACTCTGATTTTTTTAGGCTCTGATCAGAGTCTCTAATATGGTCTATAGTATATAGGGGCTGTTTTTTTGGTCAGTCTCTCAAAAACGTTTTAATTAATCTTTTTTTTAAATCGGTAATAAGCCATTATGCCAGAACCTCTTGCCAAGAGAGCCTATATCTGGGGCTGGGGATGAAGCTCAATAGTAGAGCACTTGCCTAGCATATGCCAAGCCCTAGATTCAATCCCCAGCACACCAAAGGGCCTTGGGTGACCATCATAAATAATATTATAAATTTTGTGTCCTGATTTTAATTGTTTTCCTCACAATTAAGGTTTTGGTTAACATTTTATAACTGGGTTTCTGGCTAAGGTTCTTTTAGGGAGGGAGGGAGGGAGGGGGAGAGGGAGAGGACAGAGGAGAAGAGAGAAGAGAGAGGAGAGGAGAGAGGAGAGAATAGAAAGAGAGAGAGAGAGAGAGAGAGAAGCTTTGTATTTCCATTTCACATATCTAACCTGGCTGTCTCTTCCAGTAGCACCTCCTTCTGGTAGCGCAGCAAGAGCTGATCCCAAATTTGCCTTTCTAAAGAAAACCTACAGAATCCAAGGAAAAATTAAATTAACTTTTTTTGAGTAGGGGTGGTAGTTGAGACAGAGTCTTGCCATGTAGTCCAGGCTGGCTTTGAACTCACAGAGATCCTTTGGCCTCAGCCTCCAAAGTGCTGGGATTATAGGCTTGCATCACTACACCAGGCTTCAGTTAATTTTACATCACATTCATTCTGAACAATTTAGGGCACATAATCTGGTTATAAAGGATTAGAAATCTTGACTGATCCAGAGGCTACTGATTTTTTTATTTTTTATTTTTTTTTGTTGTTGTTGTTGATGTTGTTGGTACCAGGAATGGAACTTAGGAACCTGAGCTTGCCATGCAGGCATGGTGACCCTGAGCTATATCCCTAGCACCCACAGGCCATTCATTTATTTTATTTAATTTTTTTGAGACAGGGTTTCACTGTATAAAGTTCAGTCTGGCTTCAAACTCATGGTGATCCTCCTGCCTAAGTCTCCCAAGTGCTGGGATTACAGGCTTGTGCCACCAAACCCAGCCAGAAGCTATTAATTTCATCAAATAAAACATGACTTCTTAGCCAGGGTGTGGTGGCGTATTCCTGTAATTCCAGCACTTGAGAGGGTGAGACAGGAGGATCATTGCAAATTTGAGACTAGCCTGAGCTACAAAGTGAGCTCAAGGCCGGCCTGAACTGCATCATGAGACCCTGTCTCAAAAAGACAAACAATAAATAAGTAAATAAAAATTTTTTTAAAATTAAAAAAAAAAAACAAACCAAAAATAAAAAACCCACAATTTCTTGGAGCCAGGTGTGGTGACACACACTTGTAATCCCAGCACCTGAGAGGCTGAAGCAAGAGGATCATTGTGAGTTGGAGGCCAGCCTGGGCTACAAAGTGAGTTCAAGACCAGCCTGAACTGTATAATGAGACCCTGTCTCAAAAAGGGGGAAAAAAAAATCAAATTAAAATTCTTATTCTGTGGACTTCATCCCATGAAATTAGCCATCATAGAACCTATAAACACCTCAATATGCAGCCTCTTAATTATCAGTGCTGATTTAGTAGCACTGAATGTTATGTTTATTATTAATTTTTCCCTCGTTCATTTTCCCCAGATGGAGAGTGAATTTATATTTTCCTACAAAGATTCACTCATTTTCACTTACTTTGTTATATAGTCCTTCATTTCAGCCACTGATGCTTCCAGATTCAAATCTAATGTTTTTCTGCAATACAGACATGATTATGGGATTAATAAGAATCTTTCAAGAAACATCCATTTTTAATATAATGCCCTACATAATTTTACAGGCAATAAAACATGGTAGTATCTTTCTTTCAACAAATATATATTCTTGAGCTCTTTTTCACTACACAGTAGCTTCTAAGTGGTTTTTATTTTATTTTTTTTTTTTTTGGTACTGGGGATCGAACTCACGACCTTGTGCTTGCCAGGCAGGCGCTTAAGCCACTGAGCTAAATCCCCAGCCCTTTACTGTCTTTTTTGAGACAGAGTTTCACTATGCAGTTCAGGCTCACCTTGAACTCACTTGGTAGCCCAAGTTGGTCTCAAATTTGCAGCAACCCTCCTATATCAGCCTCCTGAGTGCATGTGCCCCCCACGTGCAACTTATTTTTTATTTTTATACATATTTTTGGAGACCACATCACACTGTGTAGTTCAGGCTGGCCTTGAACTCACTATGTAGCTAAGGCTGGTCTTAAATTTGCAGTGATCCTCCTGCTTCAACCTACCAACTGTGGGGATTACAGATGTGTACCACCACACCCAGCTCTAAAAGGTTATCATTCTATTTCTTTCATCAATTCCAATTCACATCAAGGCCAAATTAACCTTTGACTTTTTAAAAAAATTTTATTTTAGAGAGGGTAAAACCAAGGAAAATAAAACAGAATAAAAACAATCAAAAATAAACCAGTATAAGTGATATAGGACTTCAAAACCTTATGCTCATGCCATCAGATTTAACATAAATCAAACAAAACAACAGAGAATAAAACCCAACCCAACAAAACAATGACAATGATATGGTTTCCAGGCTGAGATCACTTCCTGGTGAGGCACCTGGTTCATCATCCCCCCTATCCCCACCTCCCGCCAGTTCACAAATGGCACACACTCAGAAAGAGAGGCTTGGGCAGCGGCCTGCCCATGACACTGCTTTCCAGGCAGAGATCACCTCCTGGTCTTTTTTTGACACAGGATCTCGTTATGCCTAACCTTTGATTTTTTTCCTTGCATTAAACCTCTGTGAATGGCCAGACCTGGTGGCACTCACCTGTGGTTCCAGTACTCTGGTGTAAGAGGTGGATCACAATTTTTAACCTGAGCAATTTAGCAACTTAGTAAGATCCTGTCTCAAAATAAAAGAGGTGCTGGGGATGTAACTCAATGTAGACGCTGGGTTCAACCTCCAGCATATAGAAAAAAAGTCAAAATTTAGCTAGGGATATAAACCCAGCACTTAAGAAGGCAAAGACAGGAGGATCACAATGAGCCCTGCCTAAGAAATTTAGTGAAACTCTGTCTAAAAAAAAAGGGCGGGGTGGGGGGAATGGGGAATAAGTAGTCCAGTGGTAGAGCAACCTGAGGTTCAATCCTGAGCCCCACCCCATCTCACAAAAAGCCAAAACTCCTCAACCTCGCATTTAAAGCCATGTTCTGACCGCGCCCAGTTTACCTACTGTGGTTACTATTGTTATCTAATGGCTTAGTTCAGTTTGGGAATTATTCTAATGGAATAGTTTTGTCTCAGGTAGTGTTGGGCGTGCTGGTGCACACCTGTGATCCCAGCACTCAGGAAGCTGAGGCAGGAGGATCATCACAGGTTTGAGGCCAGCTTGGATTACATGAGACTTTATCTCAAAAAAACAAAACAAAACAAAAAAAAAAAAAAACAAAAAACCTCAAGTACTGAAAATGTCAAAATATTACAGATGTACTTGAAAGGTTCTTGCCCTAGTATAAATTACTGTACAATTATGGTGGTGGTCTAACGTGGAGGAAGGCCAAAACGAGAATGCTTACCACTTCCTCTTCTTCAGCACTAATTGCAACTCCCCTTCCTGTTTGCACACACAGAGAATTCCAATTGGTTCCTTACACATCATCAATATCCACCCCATGTGCCACTTCCAATCAGAGGTCATATAACACTCTGCCTCTCTGTATCTGGTCTAAGGGGACAGCCCATCCGCCATGGGTTGTGTGCTCCTTTCCATGTCCTCAACGCAATAAGCCTGCTCACTTTGTACTTTTTGCTTCTCTACTGCTCCAGAATACTCTAACAGTACTTGGTACTGTATCTGACAAAGACAAACCAGTAGTGCCACCATTACTGTTTTCTACCAAGACCTATGACATAGCCTCCACCATCTGTCCAATCTGTGAGATGCAGCAGCATGTTCTAAATATACTACATTAAAAAACAGGGCTATGTTAATTAATCTAAAATGTTTCACTTTCTGATTAGAAATGACAGTCCTAAGGAACTGTGGAATAGTAAGCCTTTAGGAAGTTAAAAATTAAAATTGATGATGTAAATTCAAGTACATGCTTTGTTATAAAACGAAACCAGGAAGCTAGAGATAGCCCCACACCTAAAGATCTACCAACCTAGGGGTGAGATTTAAAATTTCTGCTAATATTCTTCCTTGCAAAGAGCCAAAACACATGCATGGTTAGCAAAGATTTCAATTATTATGCTTTTCTCCTCACCTTTCAACAGCTGGTTCCTTCTTACCATTCAGGTCTTACAGGTCTGAATCCAAAGGACAAATTAAGAGAAATTTCTGAACATTCTTGCTAAAGTTGCCTACATCCTCAGATCATTATCATATTTGTTGACTTCCTAGATTATGGCTATCTGAAATAATATTTTCTGTGCATTTGATTCTATTATAGTGTATGACAGGAACAACATTGTTTGACTTATTTTTCACCATCTTCCCAATATCTAAAAGACCCATAAGAAAATGCTAGGTAAATGTTTGTTGAATAAATGAGTAACTATGTAATTAGAATATAAAGTCTTAATTCAGCTATAATTTAGAACACAAACATTGCTCTTACTCTTTTGAATCTTCAAAACATTTTTGTAGAGTTCCATCCTTTTCCAGGCTGTTGATAAAATGCTCCAACTCTTCAGAAAGAAAAGATGCTGGAGAGAATAAATTCATATTACAGGATTAAGAAAGAAAGAAACTTTCCATTAGCTACTTGTAAAGATACTTAAGGTGTTCTCAGATTTAGAGGCTCCTGTTACATTCTGCCCCTCTCAACCAACCAAAAAGATGGTTTAACACATTCAAGATGGGCCATTATATGTATGTCTACTGCCAGTGAACCACTGGTGTACCACTGAGTGGTACAAGCTACCTGATGGGACAATCATGCATGTATCACTGAAAGTTCAAGCAGGAGGAATATGTTAAGTATGTGGAAAGATTGTTTTTCTGCTGCTAGAGATTGAATCCATGGCCTTGTGCATGCCAGTCAAGGACTTTACCAATGAGCTATCTCCCCAGTGCCAGAAAGACTTTCATACTCCCCCACAGATAAAATGGATGACAACACTTCTTTATGCTGTTTATAAGTGTTTTTATACTTGACTAGTACTACTTAAAAAGGTGTATCTGCATAGATAATTCTTTTTTTTTCTTTTTTTTTTTAAGAGATCTAAATTAGAGGCACTAGAATGGAAGACATTTAAAAGTCAGGTAACAAGCAAGAGTGTAATGAGGAATAGAGATAGCAAATAAAAATTATGGGCATTCTGTAAAAAAAGGGCTCTGATAAGAGAAAAAAATCACTATTACATTAAGGTTAAAAAAATGCAAAGGGGAAATGTTAATTACTTATCAAGATAACTCTAGTATTATCCATTCTAATTGTGGTGCAATTCTGAGCTCAACAATTTCATCGGGCAAGTACGCCTGAGTTCATGTATTTTCTGGGCTTTTTGAGTGGCTAATTTTGCATATATCTGATTTGGATGATTGTGAAGCTATGCTATCAGGAGATTAGTTGCTTCCTAGGAAGTTCAAATAATATTTGTAGTCGGGTGTAGTGGCACATGCCTGTAATCCAAGCACTCCAGAGACTGAGGCAGGAGGATCCCTGTGAGTTCAAAGCCAGTCTGGACTACACAGTGAGTTCAAAGGTCAGTTTGAACTACATAATGAAACACTATCTCAAACAAAACAAACAAATAATATTTATGGCTGGGGATTTAGCTCCAGTGGCATAAGTGCCAGCCTGGCAAGCACAAGGTTGTGAGTTTGATCGCTTGTAGCAATAATAATAATAATAATAATAACAACAACAACAACAACAACAACATATTACAGAGAAATAGCTAATTCCATGCTATATAAAAAGTCCCTATAAAGCAATATAAGAGGAAACATCCTGGGGTTTTTTTTTTTTTAAAGAAAAAAGGCCAATCATGGTAGTACACACTTGTAACCCTAGCACCCTTGAGGCTGAGGCAGAAGAACTGCAGCAAATTTGAAGCCAGCCTGGACTATATAGTGAGTTCAAAGCTGCCCGGAATTATAGGGCAAGGCCCTGTCTCAGCTCCCCCAAATAACATAGCATAGCCTAACACAACATAGAATGAACAAAGGATACAAGGAGACAACCCACAGAAAAGCAAGTACAAATGGCTCTAAAAAGTATAAAAGGTGGGAGTGGTGGTGTATGTTTACAATCTTAGCATTTTTGGAGGCTGAGGCAGGAGGATTACAAATTTGAGCCAAGCTTCAGCAATTTAGTAACTTAGCAAGACCTAGGGATGTAGCTCAGTGTGAAGGCCCCAGGTTCAATTCCTAGTACCTAATTAAAAAAAAAAAAAAAGAAAGAAAAAGAAAAGGTATGAAAACAGAAAATATTCCTGTCTTTTCCAAAAGAACAAAAACATAAAAACTACAAAATATCTTCTATTGTCTATCAAATACCAAGAAAATCTAAAAGTTTGATGAAAATTGTGTTACACAAAACCATAAAGAGAGTTTGGAGTTTGGAGTGAAGTACTTCAAGCACTAAAAGAAAAGTCCTCCAACCCAGACTGATGTATCCCACAAAATCATCTTTCTTTCTTTCTTTCTTTTTTTTTTTTTTGGTACCAGGGATCGAACTCATGACCTCACACTTGCCAGGCAGGCGCTTAAGCCACTGAGCTAAATCCCCAGCCCTACAAAATCATCTTTCAAAACTGATGGAGTTGGGCATGGTGGTACACACAACACCTGTAATGACTGCACTTGAGAAGTTGAGGCACAAGGATGATCTCCGAGAGTTTAAGGGCACCTACGTAGTGAGCTCAAGGCCAGCCTGAACTACACAGCAAGACCCTGTCTCAAAAAACAAAAGTGAAACAAAACAAAGTGATGGAGAAAGAAATTGCCATGACAAAGAATGCCTAAAGAAACTCAACTACCAAACAGCAGTCAAAAATGTTCGAAAGGACAATCTAGAAAAAAACAACAAAGAACACAATTCCACGAATCCCCACGGAAGGAATCCACATAGGCACATAATTAAACAACGGGGAAAGAAAGGGAACCAGCAACAGGAAAATAACATGACAAAAATAAACCAATACATATCAGTTATAAACACCAATGTAAATGTCTTAATTCATCAAGCAAAAGGAATTGATTGGTGGAATGGATCCATGGCAGCTTTTTTTTTGGTACTGGGAATCAAAGGCAGAAAGGATCTAGAAACAAGGTCCAACAATATGCTGCACACAAGAAACACATTTAACGCAAAAGAAATTCATAGACTGTAAGTTAAAGAATGGGAAACAAGGGTGGGAGATGTAACTCAGCAGAACAGCAACTGCCTGGCAAATGCATGGTCCTGAGTTCATTTCCCAGTCAAAAAAACAAACAAACAAACAAAAACAATACTCCATGCAACAGGAACCCAGAAAAAAAGCAGACAAAGCTACTCTACTAGCAAAGTGGATTGCTAGACTGATCATAAGAGACAAAGAAAGTCATGATAAGGGAACAATTCAAGAGAAAGAGATAATAATCATAAATATACGTGTACCAAATACTACCATATCCAACTATATAAAACAAACACTGATGGCTATGAAAAATCAAACAAGCACTAATAGACTTATAATGGGCAACCTCAATACCTCACTGTCACAAATAGATCAACTAGACAAAAAAAAATCAATAATAAAATAATAGAACTGAACCAAATCTTTGAACAAATGGACCTAATAGACATCTACAGTCTTCAACCACACAACAGAATATATATTCTTCTCAGCTGCATATGGTACTTTCTCCAAAACAGACCACATATTGTCCTATAGAATATGCTTAAGTAAAAGCAAAGGAACTGGAATCATCCCATGCATATTATCAGGTCATAGTAAAATGAAGTTGGAAATCAATGGCAAAAGAAACTTTATAAACACATGGAAATTAAAGGAGTCTCTGCTAAACAACCAACGGGTTGCAGATGAAATTAAAGAAATTAAGACAGCTTCAAAAGATAAATAAAATAAAAGGGCCATGGATTTAGCCCAGAGGCACAAGTGCCTGCCTCACAAGCCCAAGATCATGAGTTCAATCCCCAGTACCAAAAAAACAACAACAAAAAAAGAAATCTACAATTTAACGATAATACCAATACAACATACCAGAACTTATGGTACACTATGAAAGTGGTCCTATAAGGGAAACATATAGTAGTGAATTCCTATATCAGAAAAACAGAACAAACACAAATAAATAACCTAATGTTGAACTTCAACCTCCTGACAAAAGAGCAACCTCCTGAAAAAGAGCAAACATGAAAGAGAAGAAATCACAAAGATCAGAGCAGAAATTAATGCAATTGAGACTAAGAAAACAATACAGAGAATCAGTCAATCAGAGTTATTTCATTGGTAAACTGAATAAGACAAATCTTTAGCCAACTTTATAAAAAAAAGGAAAGAAAAGACTCAAATTTACAATTAGAGATGAAAAGGGTGAAATCACAATGGATACTGCAGAAACCCAGCAGATAATCAAACCTACTTCAAAAGCCTGAACTTTAAAAAAAAAAAAAAAAAAAAAAAAAAGAACCTGCACTTTGTTTTCCTTTTTTTTGGGTACCAGAGCTCAAACTTATGACCTCATACTTGCCAGGCAGGTGGTATGTCACTGAGCTAAATCCCCAGCCTAAGAACCTGTACTTTATTTACTTATTTATTTTTTGAGGCAGGGCCTTGCTATGCAGTTTAGGCTTGGCCTTGAGCTCACTTTGTAGCCCAAGCTGGTCTCGAATTTCCAATGATACTCCTGCCTCAGCTTCCCAAGTGCTGGGATTACAGGCATGTGCTACCATGCCTGGTTCTCAAGAATTTGTACTTATGGAAAATGCAGAAATGGACAGATTCTTAGATACATATGAATTACCAAAGCTGAATTAAGAAGATATAAAAATTCTAAAGAACCCAGTATCAGTCAATGAAATAGAAGAATTAAAAAACAACCAATGAAGAAAAGCCCAGGTCCTGATGAATTCTACAAGAAATTCAGAAAAGTTCTAACACCACTATTCCTCAAACTTTAATGAAATGTGTTGCTGAGATTATGATAGTAGGCAGTTACACAAATTGTTGGTGAAAGAATAAGCTGATTTTCTTAAGATCAATCAATTCCCATAATTTTATTTGAGCTAGTTAATTCCACTTTTACTTGCATATACAGCAAAAAGGATATGTTTTAAAAAAAAAGGATTTTAGGCATGAGCATGGTGGCTCATGCCTAAAATGCCAGCATTCACGACACTGAGGCAGGAGAACTACCACAAATTCAAGGCCAGCCTGAACTATATAGCAAGACCCTATCTTAAAAAAAAAAAAAAAAAAAAAAAAAAAAAAAAAAAAAAAAAAAAAAAAAAAAAAAAATATATATATATATATATATATATATATATATTCATAGTCATATTCATTACACTATGCATTACAATAGCAAAAGGCAAAACAAAAGAAACTGTAAATCCACCAGAAAAGAATTAATTAAACCAAACATGGTTTATATAACAGAATATAATACAGCTACCAAAATATTAAGGTAGCTCCCTATGTGTAACATGAAACAATGTGGAAGATACATTAGGTCCAGAAGAAAAAGCCAAGGTTGGACCAAAGGTACACCTCAGTAGTACAATTGGCAGACACGCCTGAGATCCTGCATCAAAGGCTGATGGAAGTGAAGGGATAAAACATTTCATACTCTTTAAACTTAAAAAAAAAAAAAAACAGTTCACAGAGTATGTACTGGTAATTTAGAAAAGTAATAAGTATCTTTGCAAGGATATGCAAGAAACTGGTGCCTGTAGTTGTCTCTGGGAATTGGTGTCTACACAGCTGTCTCTGCCAAGACTATAAGTTGGGACAGAAGGATTATTTTTCACTTTCATACCTTCTGAGTATCATACACACACACATACACACACACACACACCCCAGCCTCCCAAGTACTATGATTACAGGCATGTGCCACCATGCCCAGTTCTTTATTTCAAGGAAGAAAGAAGAAAAAAATAAAGCAGAATTTCAAAACATGTCCAGTTCTTATATTTTTAAATACATCTTAAAAAAGAGGGGGTTAGTTTTATGAGACAGTAGCTCCTATAAATGTTGACCCTGAAAATGAAGCTTTGATGAACCTAAAAGAAGGTATAAGTCAGAACTAAAGCTCACACATTTATTCTTAACAACTTACCTTTTGCTCTAAAACTTTCAAGACTGAAGCCTTGAGTGTTCTTTAGGAAAGGCTCAAGTTTCTGAACTGAGAACTAAATTAAAAAAAAAAAATACATTTTTAGTACAACAACCAAAATTTTCCAGGCCAGTCCTAAATTTACGAAATTTTTATCTAATAAATGTAAAATTAAACTAGGCATGGTACATGCCCATAATCCTAGCATTTTGAGTGGTAGAGACAGGATTCTAAATTCAGATCAGTCTAAACAATTTAGTAGGACCCTGTCTCAAAATAAATAATAAAAAGCCTAGGGATGTAGCTCAGTGCAAAGGTGCTGAGTTCAAATTCCTAGTAGTGCATACACAAACAAGCAAACAGTGAAACTAAACGATTTAATTTTTTTTTTTTTTTTTTTTTTTTTTTTTTTGGTACCAGGGATCAAACTCACGACCGTGCACTTGCAAGGCAGGCACTTATGCCACTGAGCTAAATCCCCAGCCCCTGATTTAATTTTTTTTCCCTATGACTTTTTTGTTTCTTTTTGGCACAGGGTCTCATTATGTTGTCCACACTGGCTTTGAACTTGCTATGTAGTCAAGACAGGCCTCAATCTCAAGATCCACCTGCCTCAGCCTTCTAAATAGTGGGATTATAGGCATGTGCCACCATGCCTAAGGTCACCTAAAACTTCTCATCTAAACAAATAACTAGGTCAGAGAAAAACATTCATTGTTGCTCAGACCACACATTTTGATTTTTCAACTGAGGAAAAAATGGTCATTTAATTCACAGAAATTACTTGCTTGTCTAAACTGTTAAAAGCACCAGTTAACTATACAATAAGCAATATAATTTTAAGAAAAACTGTATAGTATGAATCATATATTGGGGAGGCCTATAATCAGAACTCAAATACTTATCTACAATACAGTAACTTAGAAATTTTTGTCTTTACTCACTTTAAGTTCCCATCACCTGCTATAAATAAGCAAAAGATACTATATACACTCAGCAACAGCAGCAACAATGGGATTGGAGGTGAAAAGAACTCATTACTCAGATTAAATCTAGCTTTTAAATTAATCGCCACCTGAAAGAGACTTTTTGAGATGAGGGCTCACTATGTAGTTCAGGCTGCCTTAAACTCATTATGTAGCCCACGCTGGCCTCAAAACTTACAGTGATCCTCCTGCAGGTGTGTACCTCCTCGCTAGCAAGAAACATTTTTTAATGAGTTCATCTCATAGTATTAATACCACTTCAAATCTGCCACATTAACAATAAAAATATCAACTAAATAAATGAAAGCATCTTCCAATCTTGAGAATCTCACCTGGAAACTGGAAAGCAGGAGAGCTCCAAGCCGCTTGCTTTCTGCCAAGTCGACACTGATGGACCTGCTGAGCTCTAACACATTTAAGCAACATTGCCACATTTAAGGAACTGCTTATCTACCCAGCAAAGTAACAAAACTGAAACATTTTCTCTGTTGATGCAATCCAACTTAAGGCAAGAAACAGCCCTTTTTTTTGGTTACTGGGGATCAAACTCATGACCTCATGCTTGCCAGGCTGGCACTTACACTGCTGAGCTAAAATCCCTGGCCCACCCTTTTTTTTTTTTTTTTTTTTTTTTTTTTTTTGGTACTGGGGATCAAACTCACAACCTCATGCCTGGCAGGCAGGGGCTGTGTCTCTGAGCAATATCCCCAGCCCCAAACAGCCTTTTCTAACCAAAGGGCACTTTCTAATTTTTCCAAGCCCACCAAGGAATGTTTACTTATTTGCACAACTAGATGTAACACTATAAGAATCTTTTTTATATGTTACATTAAATCCTTGTTTTGTTAAACAAGGTAGATTAAAAATGATTCAACTGTTTTTGTAATTATTTACTAAAGAAAGGAGCTAAGAAACTTTGAGAATTTTTTTTTTTTTTTTTTTTTTTTGGTACTAGGGATCAAACTCAGACCTCACACTTACTAGGCAGGTGTTTGAACTATTGAGCTAAATTCCCAGCCCACCTTTGAGAATTTTGGGGGGTACTGCAGTATACTTTTAAAACACTGTCTTAAGAGGTTTTTTAAAATTTTATTAAGCTCCTGTTACAAAGGGGAAACAAGCAAAGAAGAAATGACTTGTTTGAAGCCAGAGACTGGAGAAGTCATGATTCAAACCCAAATCTGCCACCAAGATCAATGTTTTTCCCAGTGTTATTGCCCCTCTCTAGTAATATAATTAACGTAGGTAATACTTGTTGAACACCTGTTCTATAAAAGGCATTTTCTTAAATTCTATATACATTCTATTATACTGAGGCAAGTATCATATCAATTGCATTTGATGACAGTTAACACTGAGAAGCAAAGGCTGGGCAACAGATCACTTATTCAAAATCAGTAAACTACAAGGCTGAACTAGGTGAGCATTTTATATAATCTTGCCACTAATTCCTCAAACAACAAGATGTAGATATTATTTTTTAATTATGTCTATTTAAAAACAATTATTATAATACAGCAAAGGAGGTTTGCTTTTAGAACTATTAGAGCTCTCTTTTTGATCTCCAGCTTCTACTAGCTGTGTTTCTAAAGTTCTAGTCTCTTCTCTTGATTAATTTTTCTTGCTCTCAGTCTAGAAAAACAGGATTCTGTCTGCCTATAACCAAGAACACTTGGCAAGTGGCCAGGAATAACGAGAAAATAACCAATCTTTTCTTTCTGAGACAAGGTCTTGCTATGTAGGAGTTCAAGGTTAGCCTTGAACTCACTATGTAGCCCAGGCTAGTTTTAATCTCAGTGATCCTCCTAATTCAGCCTCCTGAGTGCTGGGATTACAGGCATGTGGTATCATACACAGCAAAAATAATCCATCTTATTACACTGATGATTTCTGTTATAAAAAATGCTCTGAGAGTTGGGGATTTAGCTCAGCGGCATAAGCACCTGCCTTGCAAGCGTGTGGTCGTGAGTTCAGTCCCTGGTACCAATAAAAAATAAATAAATAAATAATTTTTTAAAATGCTCTGGAATAGAGATGATGGTAGGCCTAAATAATCTTGGGGCACTACTACTGATTTCTTGGCAGATCTACAGAGTTAAATGCATGGGCACTGTGGCAGAAATTTTCTGATACGATAAGTGGCTGGTTTTATCCAGATTACCTTCTACACATCAGACCACCTGAAAGTACAGTAATACCTTCAAAGTAGTCACAATAACTTAACATTTGAGGATTTACTATGTCATAAGTATATCCATATTGTATTATACATCAACTCATTTAATCCTCATTTAACCCTATAAAACAGGTATTCTTTACTTATAGTTAAGTAATCTGCTGAGAATCACACAGAATTTCCACATTATATCCTTATGCGTATAAATCCACACAAAATCATGTAACTCAAGGGCCAGACATAGAAGTGCATGTCATGAATTCAAGACCATCATAAACTAATTAGTGAGACCCTATCTCAAAAAAAAAATTAAAAAATGCAAATCATATTTAAATATTAGAATTGCATTTCCTAGGAATATGATTAGACTTTAATTTACCGTGCTTAACAAAACAAGGATTTAATGTAACGTGTAATGCAGTTTCCTAAAACTGCATTTTTTTTCAAATCCATTTTATTTCAAGGAGGGGAAAAAAAAAGAAGAAAAAACTATAACAAAATTTCAAAACATAGCAATCAGGGAGCAACAATGGTACATAGATTGCACATTGTTCTCCCCAAATCATTCACCCAGAATATAAGACATCTGCATTCAATCATCCGAACAGTACCAACACAAATCTTTCTCATCTGCAAACTCAGAGAAATCGGTAGTATAATGATCTTAACTAGTATATATATACATATACACACACACACACACACACACACACACACATACAACACACACATGTATTATATATACACGCACATATACATACACATATACATATGTTGTTTCATTAGCTTCTTACACTAGTGAGACACTATAATGAGAAACTACATTTTCAGCCAGGCACATCTATATGCCTGGCACTCTAGGAGTATGAATCAGGAGGATCACAAGTTTGAGCCTATCCTAGACTTAGTGAGACACTGTCTTAAAAATAAAAATAAAAATAAATAAAATAAAAAGTAAGGGCTAGTGATACAGCTCATTATGAAGGCCTGGGGTTTAATTCCCAATACTACAAAAAGATAAAACAAAACAAAACAAAACAAAACAAAGCAAAACAAAAGCCTACATTTTTATTTCAGGCTTTTTTGGATGTTGAGATTGAACTTAGGGCCTCACACATACTAAACACACACTCCATCACTTAGCAACACCCCCAACACCATCACTCTAGATATTTTTATGTGCAACTTTCCTATTTCCAGTCTATAAAGACTTGGTTTACTAGTACCATGCGTGTGCGTGCATGCACACACACAAAGCCAAAGGCTAAAATCAGCTGTTAACCCATCCACTTTCTGTTCTTCCTTAGGATATGAGCAAAAAGTCACAGAAGGGATTCTTTAATACCCATTATACTATCAAGGTTGAGTATTCAATAATTAGCAGTCAGAATTTCTTTTCATAGCAGCTAATATGATGTAACAGAAATAACACTAAACACTTACTAGGTGTGTGATAACAGAACTTACAAACGCAGAATACCTACATGGTTGGTAATACTATCTCTATTTTACAGGTGAAGAAACAGGCTCCAAGAGGTGAAGAGATCTGTTCAAAGTCACAGACAAAAGACAGCACAATCACACTTATTCCACTATACTTTCTGTCATTCCTCACTGCTCTAATATGTAAGCTGGAACCTGTTTTATGTACGTAGTACCCCACCTGTGATGCCCTGATGAAAAGGTGGCAGTGATTTCCGTCGGTTCACTTCTTTCATACTTGCTCGCCGCCAGGACTGCCTCCTGTCTTGATGACAGGCAGAATAATCTTGAGGGGACAAATGAAGGCACCTGGACTGAAGTCCTTCTTGGTGGCTGATATCACAACATCCTCCTCTTTCAGGGGTAGTGGCAAGATGAATTTTTTCCTTGGAAATGCCTTGAGTAATCTCCAAGGAGGCAGATGATTTAGGAAACACTTCCAGAGGGTGAAGACTTGATTGCGCCTGATAAGCATGAGTCTCAGAAGTCACTGATCCTTCTGGTGTTTGTTACGAAAAAAGTCAAAGTACAAAATCAAACCCACAACTATGTAAAAGATAGAGAAACAAGGAATGTAGCTCAGTGATACAACACTTGCCTAACACTTGTGAGGCCCTGGGTTCAATCCACAGTACTACCAAAAGTAGAGAAAAAAGTGATGTCCTCACGAAGTGGCATGCACCTGTAGTCTCAGCTTCTTGGGAGCCTGAGACAGGAGGATGGATCAAACCCAGGAGTCTGAGGCCAGCCTGTGCAACACAGACAGCAAGATCCCACGGAAAGAAAGGAAAGAAGAATAGGAAGAAGAAACACCAAGAAAGCACGTCTAGAAATACATGACTTTGTCATTTCAGATCCACTGGAAGCTAGGAAACGATTTAGTTGCAGCTCATAAGACTGAACTCAAGACAAGAGGAACTGAATTTCCCTGTCATACTCACTTTCTACAGTCTCTGTAGTGATGGAAGTCATCCTGGGTAGAGAACCCTGAAAACAGGAAAACAAAGTGATCTATTCTTCATATACCAGCTGTAGTCTCACTGGGGCGTAACTCTCCCAGAATACACTCTGGGCTTTCTGGCCTCTCTAAATTGCTCCCTCTCCTCCTCCACAAAAACTATAGCAGGGGTCATTGTCCCCCATTGTGAATTTCTATAGAACTCACTACTGGAAATACTACTATCTCCCTGAACACATAACATCTCTCTCAATTATTTTGTACCTATTTCTTTATTGCCTAATGCAATTAATGGCATTAGGACATATTTGGTTTTCCATACTAGAAAAACCACATTATCCTTAATTTCTTATGCTTATCTCTTCCAATCCAAAATCCTATCTGTTTTACAAAATCTCTCTCAATCTTTCTTCGAGTTCATGTTTCTTAATTTCTGCTCTCTCCTGGCCCCATCATCAGCCCCTCTGCTGGTTTTTCTATATGCAGCACTGTCCCAGTCCAAGCCATTCTCTAGATGGCTGCAGAGATGTTTCCAAAGGGTATCCAATACCTTCATGAGGGAGTACTGGCCTACCAATTCAGGCTCTTTCTCTCTCAACACTCATGAATTCTCTGTACCACTTTCAAACTTTGGTTTCTATCTGTTCTTCTACCCGTAAAACATTGCATCCTCCCTAACCTAGTTCCAATACTTCCCTTTGTCAGATTTAGTGGTCAAACCCCTTGCACACCCTAGTACTAGCTGTAAAATCTGCTTACTATCCATCTCCCAGGCCAACTGCATTTGTATTCCCAGGGCTGTCAGACAACCATCTTCAGCTTCCATACTATCTCCCCCTCCCAGATGACATCAACATGTGAGGGTGCTTAGTAAGGAGAAATAGATGTTTAGGGACTGCAGAGAAAGGTAAAAGAACAAAGAAGGTCTTTCAAGGATATAAATTCCCACAATCCTTATGATTGTAACATAGATTTAAACGTGGATAATAACTCCAAAATTGCCATTTAATCGCTTATTCCCCAGGACCTGCGCCATTTAAGTGTGTTCACATCCTTATCCCATTTAATCCTTTTTACAACTCTAAGCATTATACTACACAATCCACTTTGAAAAAAGGGCCTGAGATTCAGAGGGAAGAGAAACTCCATCCAGGCCACCCTCCCACACATCTCTTTTCTGGACTCGGCCGCTGGCTCTGCCTGAGGGGAGGTTTGGCTCAACTCACGTTCCTTTCCACCCCGGGAGAAATCCCTGGACACCCCCACCCCTACCCGGTCCCAATGGCCCGCAGTTGAGAGCAGCGGACGTGGTGGGTTGGGCTGGGCCAAGAGACCGTAAAGGGGAGGAGCGGAACCGGAGGAGTGCACAACGTCCTGACCTCAGAGCGACGCCGGTTGAGCTCAGAGCCTCTGTTCCAGAGACAAAATCCCAGGTCACTCCTGCAGCTCCTGCGGACTAACCGGACATCTATGGCCTCAGTCCAGCGCGCTGCACGGTACACACAAACTCCGCCATTTGCAAAACTCCCGCCAACCCATAGCGCATGCGTATCCCCAGCGGCCTGTGGCGCGCGCGCGCGCATAACGCCTACTTCTAACTAGGCGCATGCGTACACCGCTATTTGGCGCTCTTGCTCGGTGTTGCTCTGTCTGAATCTTTCCCGGGGAATCCCCACGGCCACGTCACCTACTCCCCGGCCACACCCAATGCGGGGAGTCCGTCTCGTGGCACCGCACTCTGTGGTGTGTACTCTGCGCCCCACAAGCATCGGTACTCCAATCTGATGGAGAAACAGGTTCGGAGAGAGGCTTGTGGAAGAATGTAGTGCATCAGAGGGCGTGGGATGCTTTGCTCGGGTTACTAGGCCTTGATCCCACCTCCTTTTATCTCCTTATCTCTTACAGTGGGCCATGACGCTTAAGGTAAATTAGAGCTCCGAGCTGCAGTTTATCCACTTCTGCTCCAGGGGCTTCTTCTGTGGCTCCTCAGTGTGTGACAAAGTTCTGGAATGCTCCTTCCCAGTCTTGTCACAGTCCACCCTCCCAAAACTGCTTGCAGCTGTGCCCACCTCACCTTTTTTCTTTCTTTCTGCTCCCTCCTCCAAGCCGTGCTTTTTACTAGGGAAGCCTTTCTCAGTTCTTCCTAGCAAAATTCCCCAAGTTTAAGTTTCAGAGCCTTCTCTGTGGCCCCTGCTGAAAACCAGATGCCCCTCCTGTGCTCCCAGGAGTGCAGCATGTGCCTGCTCCACTTGCCTGGCCTGGGAGGGCCCAGAAAGCAGGCTGCTTCCTTAGCACCCAGCATCGTGACATCAGAATATCCCCTTGTATTGGGCATAGTGCGATGCCTGTAATCTCAGTGATATAGGAGGTAGAATGTGGGCAAGACTGGCTGGGAAAATAAATGGGACCTGTCAATTACAAGATTCCAGGACAGCACCAAATAATTCCCAGGACACTTGCGCAGAATTTGCCCAAGGTTCCCATGAGATGCGGATGACATAGGAGGACACAAATGCCACTGGAAACCTGCTATTGTGACTCCTCATGGTACCCCATGCAGAGTGAACTTTTTTGCTTGTATCCTGTCCTTTTATGTTTAGCCCGGATTCACTCTGCAGAGCCAGTTTTTCCGTTACCCCTGCACTTTTTTTTTTTTTTTTTTGTACCTGGGATCAAACTTACAACCTCCACCTTGCTAGGCAGGCACTTATACCACTGAGCTAAATCCCCAGCCCACCCCCTCACTTTTCACATAAACTCTTAGCACCGTTTTGGCTTGTGTCATCTAATTATTTGTTGGAGACAAGAAGGACCTGGAATACTTTTAACTGGTGAGCCATTTCTAAAGGAACTACCTGACAACATCAACACTTTGGGAGACTGAGGCAATAAGATTATGGACTTGAGCCCAGGTTGGGCAATTTAGCGAGAACATTTTTCAAAAAACTGTAAACAAAAAAAAAAAAAAAAAAAGGTTGGAGAGGTACCTAGTTCAGAGTGAAGACCCTGGGTTCAATCTCAGTAACACACATGAGTATATACACACACATATACACACACACACACCTGAATGAATGCAGTCATTTTATTTTCTTGTTTGAAATTTTTTGTTTTTGTTGTTTTGTTTATGGGTCTTGCTATGTAGTCCAGCCTGATTTGAACTATTTAGCCAAGGCTGATCTCAAACTCATGAGGATCCTCTTGCCTCAGCCTCCCAAGTGTTGAGATTACAAGCATGTATCACCTTGTATGGCCTCCTCTGTCTCTTTCTCACCCTCCCTCTCCTCTCCTTCCACCTCTACTTCTCCCTCTCTCTCCATGTACATAACTACCCTTCCATATTATTATCAGCTCTTACTATGCATTCTTACTGTGCTTTCTTTCAGAAGAATCAGAAGCATCAACACAGGAACAAGACTTTTATTATGGATTTTCTTATTTGTTTTTTGAGACAGTCTTGCTATGTAGTTCAGGCTGGCCTTGAACTCACTATTAGTCATTGAACTTGCAGCTATACCCTCAACTCAGCCTCTTACAGGTGTGCACCACCACACTTGGCCTGTGGAGGACGCCACGTTGCTCTACCCAGACTCAAGTGTGATTGTGCTAACTTGAGAGTAGTGCAGCCTGTATCGAGGTGACTTCCCTAAATTGGTTTTCAGTTTAATTAGTGAGTTTGGTCGAGACTGTATACAAATTTTCATGAAAGTAGGAGGCTGATGATGGGCTAGCATCGTTTATCATCAATGGTCATGGTTGAGCTCAAATAGATGAGCTGTGATACTATAGGGCTAAAATAGGAGATAATGTCCCCACTGAGGCCTGTGTGACTACAGAGGAAAATTTCTTCCCAGAATTGGCTACAAAGCAGGTTACTCATTAACCGTAACCTAAATTCAGCTGTTCCTGTTCCTCCCGCAAAAATGCCTTGTTCCCTCTGTTATAAGCCTTGCCAGCCATGACACTTGTCTAACACATCCAGCCAAAATCCCCTCACAATTTTCCTCAAATAAATACCAAGGTTCCGGGTATCTCATGGCTTTTTGTTACCCATGAACAACTGATCATCCCAGATCCTTGCAGCACCCCTATTTTGTCTCGGTCTTTCTTACTCTGCCGTGTGCCATAACTCCAGGCAGGAGATCGGAATCCACAGCAGGGGTCTCTGACCCCAGCCATAGGTAGATTTGATTTTTTTTTTTTTTTTGCTCTGGCTTCTTGATATCTCTGCAGAATATACAACCTTTAAAGGCTGAGTATACTTTACATCTTCCTGTCTCAGGATGTAGCTCTTAATTTCATAGGCTTAAAGACGTCCTCTTTTTGTTGCTTTTTTGTTTTTGTTTTTGTTTTTTTTGGTACCGGGGATCGAACTCACGACCTCACGCTTGCCAGGCAGGCGCTTAAGCCACTGAGCTAAATCCCCGGCCCAAGACGTCCTCTTAAAAAGAGGACTACCCCTCTTCCAGTATGTCTGTTAGTTTGTCTTTTAACCCAGAAAGACTGAGGGCATACCTAGTTGTCTCAGTGCTAGGGGTTGAACCCAGCACCTTAAATATGCTAGACAGATGCTCTACTGCTAAGTTATATCCCCAGACCTATTTATTATTGTACTAAAGATTGAACCCAAACCTTAACTCTGAAATACATCCCCAGCTCTTTAAAAAATTTTTTTAAAAAACTTTGAGACAGGCTTTTACTAAAAGGCTGGACTCAAACTTATAATCTTCCTACCTCAGCCTCCCAGAATGTTGGGGTTACAAGCATATGCTACCACACCTGCAGTCTTTTTTTTTTCCCAGATCTGAAACCTGCAGATGGTAAATTAAGAGCAGTCCACAAAGTCCAAAAGAGGAGTAGATGAAAGGCAACAGGAGCATGACTGTAGTCCTTCCATAGTAGCTGTGGTCACTGGAAAAGTTTTCTGATAAAAGGTAACTATCTATCTTCCTGAAATTTCCAACCTGTGGTTCCAGCCTGGTGGATCCAGCAGCCATCTGAGAACACAGACTTGCTGGTCTAAATTATACAGAGACCCTGTCTCAAAACAAACAAACAAACAAACACTGAAGCCTAACTGATGTCTAACTACAACTTTCTAAGACTCAATCAGAACTGTCCAGCTCCTGAATTGCTAACCTATGGGATGTAAATGTTTTGGTATAGTTAATTTACTATGAAATGTCAAGAGTGTCTTTTTTTTTCCAGAATGAATTATCTTTTGTAGAAATGTTTTATTCTATGTTTTTTTCTTGAATGCTCCATTTTGTTTCTCAGTGGTCATAACATACTTTGTGGGAGACACTGAGGTACAAGTAGTCAGTAGCACCTGGGAGTTCCCACCAAGTGACCCCAAACCTGCCAGCTGGCTGTGGCAGTCCCCTCTTCCCAGGCAACAGCAGGTGTAGTGGTGTCAAGTTTCAGGTCTATTAGAGAAATCAGAGAGGAGGCCAAGTCCACGGCAACTGTTCATATGACATACTTTATTTCCAATCTACAACCATTAAAAACGCTTTGTAAGTTTACACTGTACAGTTATTCTCATGTCAAAATAAGACACAGGGCAGGGAGAGCTGGTGGATTGGACTGCAGTAGTCCTAGCACCCAATCCATCCTGGGAAGGAGCCTTTTGAAGACAGAAGTGAGGAGGAGCAAATGGTATAAGGAAGGGGGGACAGCTGGCCCAAGGATGCCTTTGGTCTCTTCCCTCCCAAGGGCCTTTCCCTGGGGGTCCCCTAGGGCCCATGACTACAGGACCTTCACCAGGAAACCAGGCTGAGCAGGAAGGGGCCTTCACAGTATTGGCGGGGGAGGGGGCCGGATGGTGAGGAAGGGCAGTGTCTGGCTCTCTTCCCCAGAGGCTGGGGGCTGGCGTTGTCTTTTGGCACTGTCTACAAGTTCTCCCTGGGGTAGGGAAGAAGAAGAGGAAGGAAAGGAAAAGAAAAGGGAGCACAAGGAAGATTTAGGATTCTTGAGGCTCCCAGGGGATAATGTCTGTGCCTCCTGCCTCCCCAGGACACCCACACAGCCTTCTGAGAAACCCAGACAGGCAGGAGAGATGAATAGAGCTGGAACCCAACTAGGGGGCAAAAAAAGGAAAACTGTGCTCTCTGGCATCCGGGAAAGGAGACATGAGAGGGTTGTTTTGTGTGGGGGGGGGGAGTCTGCAATCTCGTAAGTCCAGATGAAGTTTTCCACTGTTCTTGGCTTGGCCCAGGCCCAGCCCCTCCCAAGGCTACCTTGGGAGGAGTCCAGTTGGCAAACCTGTGTATATTGGAGTGACCTGGAGAGCTCTGTCAAACCCTAGCTGGTATTTATACTTCTATTAGGTTCCCTGCTTCTGCTGCTGGGACACAATCTGAAAACTACGGGTCTGGATGGTGATCCTAAGTCACCTCATCCTCATCCTCAGCAACCTGGTTCAACTAGCCAGAGCCATGCTGGCAATAGCCAGCCTTATAGGCACCAAAGGATCTAAAAAGCTACTGGGAACGGTCTTGTGAGCGCCCCCCTGTGCGGAGAAGTAAACTAAGGCACAGAGATCAGTGGCACAGCCGAGAGAAGAACCAGATAACCAGGGCCTAGTAGAGAAAGGATGGGACTGTAGGGCCCCAAAACCTTAAGGGTGCTCTGGGGCCCAAAGGGTCATCCTGGTACTCGTCAGAGGACCATAAAACTGGGAGAGCCAGAGATGAGGTCAGCCAAGAATAGGGCCAGACTACTGGTTGAGGTCCCTTTTCACAGGAGTGGCTTCAGAGTGGAGTGTGATAAGGTAGTCAGTCTGTCCCTGACTGCCTAGCCCATCGAGGATGTTCAGAGGAAATCAAAGCCCCTTTGGTTGGGGCCTGGTGTCCAGAGAGCTGGTGCAGGGTGGGAAGGGAGAGGAGCAGGGCCAGTGGGATTGATGAGGGGAAGAGGAGGGTCTCTGGAGGGTGAGGATGGAGTGGGCAGCACAGGTGGTAGAGACCTGAGGAGGGATTCAGGCCCAGAACTGTCTTCCATCCCTGTGGATGTTGGGTTTGGGGATTATGCAAATTACAAGTTTTGTTGGGTTGGGAGGTGAGGTCTGGGGGAGTCAGAAATGATGCTCAGGTGGTAGGACAGATGATCAGAGAAAACCCATGTCAGGGGGAGGGCGGAGGAGGCTGAAAGAAGGAATCTAAGTTTATGTCCACCAAGCTCTCCCTAGCGGTGCTAGGGCCGCTATTTGGAGGCTGTGGGATAGAAAAGAGGATATGGCTCAAGGGTGGGACTGAGGGATGTCTTTCCGCACTGTAAGGTACTAGAGGGATGTGAACTGGATAGGAAGGGCTGGCAAGGCTGTGTGGCCTGGTACATCCAAGAAATGACCCCTCTGGTGTGAGAAAACACAAAATAAATACAGGGGGAAGCCAAGATGCCACAAACCAGGGATATTTCCCTGAATGCAAGCATGGGAGGGAGGGACATGTTGCTGAGGGTGTAGGAAAATCCACAGGAGGGGCAGTGCTGGGGGGAGGATGCCGGGGAAGGGCTGAGGGCTGGTCCTACACTAAGCCTGTGGCCCACAAAAGGAAAACCTAGCCATGGGTGGTCCATCTGCTGGCGGAACCAGCTAAGAGGGGGCAGGCAGAGCAGGCCATGACATGCACCTGTAATCCTGGTACTCTGGGAGGCCAAGGCAGGAAGACTGCAAGTTTGAGCCCAAACTGGGTAATTTAGCAAAATAAAAAAAGGTTGGTGATATAGCTCAATGTGAAGGTGTGGTTTCAATTCTTGATACTCCCTACCCCTAATGCTAGAAACACAGGATAAAAGCTATAGCATTCCACTTCCCATGACTGGAAAATGAAAGTTATAAAATCCTGATTTTTTTTTTAAACTGTGGCTACTAGGAAACAAGAGGGAAAGCAAAAAAATTTTTCAATACTGTAAATTAAACCCAGGGGTCCTCTACCACTGAGCTATATCACCAGCCTTTCTTATTTTTCTGAGGCAGGGTCTCACTAAATTGCCCAGACTGAGCTCAATTTTGTGATCTTCCTGCCTCAGCCTCCTGAGTAGTTAGGATTACAGGTGTGCAACATCTTGCCCAGTTAAGAGTGAAATTTAATTGCACAGCTATGGGAATTAAATTAGGTAGATTTGAATCATCATTACCTTGCTTTTGTTGTTCTCTACTTTTTGCATTTTTCTATTCTTGTATTATTAAACATGTATGACTAAATTGTAAATTGCCTTTGATGATTCTTGGAAATCCTTAAATCAAAACCAAGCTTGGTTGAGGTGCACAGGGCTCTGTTTAAGGAGATAGCATTGTGCAGCCTAGTATGGTGGTACATAGCTGTAATCCCACCACGCTGGGAGGCTGAGGCAGGAGGATCACAAGTTCAAGCCCAGTCTCAATGAGACTCTGTCTCAAAATAAAAAACAAAAAAGGCATGGGGATGTAGCTCAGTACAGAAGCCCTGGAGACAGAATGGGTGAATGGACAGAATGGCTCTGTCCTGCCAAGGTTGCTTCCTAGAATTGTTCTTAGGAGACATGGAGGGGGTGGGGGATGGGGAAGTGATCTCTAAATAGTACAGTGCTCAGGGCAGGATGTATAGAGGAGCTTTTTTGGTACCAGGAATCAAACTCATGACCTCATGCTTGCCAAGCAAAGCTGTGCTGCTGAGCTATATCCCCAGCCCATGTACAGGGGATTATCATCATTATGATAATTATTAAAGAAGAGGTAGTGAGAATTTGGGGGCTGACAAGGATGGAGGGCAGAACACCCTGGATGGATGGAGAGAGGGAGGAAAAGTCTGGACGTTAGGTGGACAAGAGGAGAAGCCAGAGGATGAAAGGTGTGTGGGAATGGGCCTAATGGAGCTGTATCAGCATCGAGGTATAAGATTAGGATCAAGTCTGAGCCCTCAGCTTTGTGACCCGGGGGCCAGCTGGTAGAAGACATCCCAAGGGAGGCCAAAGGATTGGGGCCCATTTTGAACTCATAAAGCACAGGACCTCCTGCAGGTCTGCCTTTGTTGGCAAAGGGACCAGGAGAAAGGGGGAAATGGGCAGGGGACAGAAATTGGATTCTGATGCTTTGTGCATTCAGGCCTTGGAGTCACTGATGCACTGAAGTTGATTTTCATTTCAAATACAGTCACCATTGCACCCAGGAGGGTTTCATTTGGCACTGGGAAGAGGCCAGACATAAAAAATGTAAAGTCATTTAGTGTGGGGTCAAGCATGCAGGTTGCTCCTCTTTTCACCCAATTGATACCAACACATGTACCCAAGCCAGGCAGTCTGTAGGGTACAGGGACCCTAGGGTTCCTTGGGACTTTGGTTGAAGAGAGAGATGGGACAAACAGAAGAGGATTAGGGGAGAAGGTAGAAAATGTCGGAATAAAAAGGTAGAGAAGAGTAGGAAGGGCAAGAAGGGCAGCATTCCATGTCAGGACCCCTTAGTCCTCTAGGGGAGTCCGCACTGTGGGTCAGGCAGTTTCTGCTTTGGGAATGTTACCAAGATGTAAAAGGCATTTGAGAAAACAAACTTAGAAATCACATTCCAAAAGAGTAGAGAGTTTTTACAAACCAACCCTCCCGCCCCAAGAAATAAAACAACCAGTTACCAAGTAAAATGCTAAAAAATTAAATCAAACCAATATTTACACATAACATTTGAAAACCCCATCAAGCCCCACATCCAGAGGCTTCTACAGGAACAGTGACAAGAGGCCTTGCATAGTGGCATGCAAGGAGGAAAAACTGGTACTTCACCGAAAACCAAGACCTGGACTCTCCAATACCCACTGGGGCCAGATGCTGTGACGACAAAGACAGCATGACAATCTCAGATGAAGACGATGGTAAGGCTGAGTGGCCCATAGGCCTTTGAGTTTGGATCTCATGGGGATTTTCCCCAAGGCTGAGAGTGCAGCCTCCCTGGCCTTCTGCAGCTCTGGGAGGTGACAGAAGGCCTCTTGTGGTTTGTGGCCTGGTGTGAATCCCCTCACCTGGAGACAGATGTGGAGGGGACCCCTGACTTCTTGGATGCGGGTGGCAGCATTGTGGAGGGGTACTGGCCTACAGCTCCACTGGCTGCACTCTGCCCATACAAGTCACTAGGGTATGAGGGAGCAGCTGGCAGGACTGATGTGCTTCCCATAGGGAATGAGGACAAAGGACTCTGGGTATCATCCAGATGCCCCAGAGAGGGTGTACTGGGAACTGGGGGCTGGGAGTGCAAGTCATCTTCTGGGGACAAACTAGCAATGCTGCTGGCGTGCAGCCTTTCTGATGGGGAACTCTGCAGATAAGCCTATCCATCCTGGGATGTGACTGTTGGTCCCCAGGAGTGGCAGCAGTGGTAACACATAGTATCTGTGTGTTGGCAGAGGGGAGATGGACACGTGTGCAACCAAAACAGGTTCAGGGCGTGAGAGGCCTTCCTCACTGCATTGCAGCGAGCCACTCTTCAATCCATCCGACAGCACTGGTGGCTCCCACAGGTGTGGGAAAGGGCAGGCAACGGAGCTGGGGCTGGAAGAAGAGCCATGGGCTATAAGGCTAAGGAGACAGGCTGGTGAAAAGGCTGGCGGGCTGGCAGACACGCTCAGATCTGTGTGCAAAGCTGCAATAAACAACATTCTCGAAGTTCATCCTGTTTTCCTGCATGTTCTCACTTGGGGAACTTGGAGGGGTTTCCATGCTCCTGATGGAGCCATGGTAATCTGTGTTTGACTCATTGAGGAAGGTGTCAGAGAAGAGGAAAATGAGAAGGGAAATGGAGGATGTTTGGGGAGTGGTGACGTCAGTCCGGCCGGCCACCCTGTCAAGCACATTTATACACGGACCTCTGGAGGCCAGGCAAGTACCAGGTACTGAGTTAAGGGTATATGCTGAGGCTGAATGGTCAATGGGTGGGACAGGCCCCCTAAACTGACCAGGAGACCAGAGCTTGATGGCTGAGCTGCTTCATCCACATGGGGGGACCCCATGCATGTCCATGAAGTTAGAAGCCCCACACTGTCCTGGTGGCAAGAATACATGTCTCAACCTCCAATAAATTACCTTAGGGGCTTTTGGGTAAATTAAATTATTAAAATAAACCACCTTAAATATTTATAGTATGAAAAATTCAAATAAACAATCTAGGCAAGACATGTGTTTCCATGCCCCAGTCTGCTACTGTGTCCTGGGACACTGACTTCTTGGTGTTTGTGGCCTGATCTGACCAATTAGGAGTCTTGTACTGGGAGTATCCCCCCCTCCACCAGCTGCAGGATGTAAACATAGTGGAGATGCGGTGCCCCTTCAGGGCACCAGGGAAAGACGACCCAGAGATCAAGGCATGGGCGTGTGGGCTTTTATCTACGCACCAGGTCTTCAGATTGAGTCTACCTATTTCTGGCCTCACCAAATCTCCTGGGAAGGCTGTGTTCCCCAAGTCACCTTGGTAAGGGAGGCAATTCCCTACAGATCCCACCTTGTCTCCAAGATTGGGCTGCATCCAGGTGCAGGCAGGGAGATCCAGAGCTCCAGGATTCCAAGGAGATACTTGGCTCTGACTGCTGCCCTCTCATACTCCCTTAGAAGCCCAGCAGTCTGGGGCAGCAGAGATAGGGAGAGGAGGTGGTGGAGGCTATAGTGGTAATGCCCAGCCCTGCTCTGCCAAAAACACCAAGTTGGGTCCAAGGGCAAAGCCTGTTCTTCTCAGGGACATCTTTCCAGGGAAGGGGTGCAGTCAGTAGGGAACATCTCTGTAAGTCGCTTCCCCCCCAGGCATGGCTGGAAGCGTATCCCTTCCTGGGCTCTTCCAAGAAGTGGATGAGGGTGGAAGCAGAGGTCTCCTCTAGGACCCAGGGATCAGTCCTGATGAGCGCTCTGTAGAAGTTTCCAAGGCCCAGCTGTGGTCTTTCTCCCACTCACTGTCTTCACCTGGGAAGTCAGAGATCACCACCCAGTGGTCAGCACAAGACCCTGCTTTACCTTGATAGGAAAGCTCTTTGCTGGCAGTGGCACAGTTGCTGTCCCTCCAGGGAGCTGCGTTGTTGAGAGCACGGCCCCTCACCTCTCCGCTGTTCCCTCCTGCCACCCAGGGACTTGGCAGGTTGAGGCAGGGACTCGGGTATTCTGTCACTCACTGGGGGGGGCCGCCCTCTCCTCCCCTCCCCAGCCAGACTCGGAAGGGTGCAGCCTGCACTTGGAAGGAGAGTGGCGGATGGCAGAGCGCGATGGCCGGGCGAAGCAGGTAAGAGACTGCGTGCTGCAGTCACAGACAGCATCCTAGGAGGAGAGAGGGGGGAAGTCAGGAGGAGCCCAGAGGTACAGACTGGACCACCCATAGCTCAGGCAGCTCAGAAGGGTTCCAGAGTGCTCAGCTTCTGGACTAATTTTTCCTTATTCTCAACATACTGCATATGTACACTTACCAAATTGACCCCATTCTCAACAGTCCATTTTGCAACTGGAAAGCATGCACACATTTTTTTCAACTATGGTTGGATCTCGTTTAATGGTTCTGTAATATTCTACTGAATGAAAATAACTTACCTAATTCACTTATATTTTGTTTTGTTTTTTTCCAGAGTTTAGGACTCATGAATGCTATACAAGCTTCTACCACTGAGCTGCACCCCTTTTTTTTGGTACCAGGGATTGAACTCACAACCTCACATTTGCCAAGCAGGTACTTATGCCACTGAGCTAAACCCCTGGCCCAGACATATTCTTTGAAAGACAATTTGCAACATTTATCAAATACTTTTTAAAAATTGTTATCATTTTATCATCTAATCCCATTTCTGCAAAACCTAAGGACATAATCAGGTATGTCCAAAACTGTAGAACAAGATGGTTACCACTATACTATTTATAATAGAGAGAAACTAGAAATCACCTAACTATACAATAATAGGGAAGGATACAGCACAGCATATCCCACACACAGCCTCCTCACGTCTGTGTCCCCACCCATAGCCCACATCAAATCCTCTGCAGACCATACAGCAGTAGGCTTGGCCAGCTGACTGGACCAAGGGGTATGTCTGACCCAGGGTGAACCAATCAGAGTTTCTTTCTCTCAGACATGTGAAACTGGGCTGGAGGGATTTGAATCAGTGCGTCTTCGGTTCTTTAGGTGGAAGATGTTACAAAACCAGAGCAAATGCAAGAGAAAGAGAGAGGAGGAAGAAGATATAAGAGAAAAAATGAAGTTTAAAAAGAGAGGAAGATGGAGAAACTGCTAAGGCCTTCTGGTTCCTGTTTTTAGGTTCCATAAGACACTATCTTCCTACAGAGATGTTTACCTTCTCCTTCTGCATTTCTTAGATGCATTCCTTTACTTTATTCCCTTTCAAATAATCCTAACTTTATCAGAATTGGTACCAGGAGTGGGGGTATGCAATATGAGTCTAGAGAAAATATGAACACTTGTCTTTTATTTTTAATGGTACTAGGAATTCAAACCAAGGTTTTTGCTCTGAACTATATTTTCATCTCTTTTTTATAATTTATTTTTTATTTTGAGATAGGGTCTAAATCGCCTAGATTGGGTTCAAATTTGCAATCCTCCCCCACAGCCTTCCAGGGTGCTGGGATTTATAGGCTTGTGCCATCATTCCTGGCTGGGAAATATAGATGGGATGGGGAAAGTGACAGTCGGGTTAATGTATAACTAGTTTTCAGCTAAATATGATGGCCCATTCATGTAATCTCAGCTACACAAGAGGCTGAGGCAGGAAGATTCCAAGTTTGAATCTAGCCTGAATGACTGAGATTTTGTCTTAAAAATGAAATAAAGCCAGGGATTTAGCTCAGTAAATATCTGCCTGACAAGTGCGAGGTCGTGAGTTCAATCCCCAGTACCAAAAAAAAGAAAAGACGGCTGGGAGTGTAGCTCAGTGGTATAGTGCTTGTCTAGCATGCAGGAGACTCTGGGTTTAATCCCCTGTACCATAAGAAAGGGCAGGAATAGGAGAGAAGAAAAGGGAAGGGGAGGAAATTTCTAGGAGTGAAGGGAGGAACCCTGATTTGTAGCCTTTGCCAGTTTTTATACTCCCTTAGACAATCTCAAGTGCCAAGGCAATACTAACACAGAGTTACATACTGAGAGTTACACTGGCTCTCACAGGCTCAACAAGCCACTGGAGCAGCAGGTACACACCTTCCCTGGAGTTCACTGCTATGTGGCAACAAAGCAGCTAGTTAAGCCACGGTCACTGGTCTCTTGGCATTCAGATCATATGACCACCAGGTTTGTGTTGTTCACAGTTTGGGACTTTCCATCCCCATCCCTGACCATCATAAGAACTTTTTGAGATGTGAGATCATATGCTTCAGGTTTAAAAACCAAAAGACCTTGGACCTAATAAGCCAATCCCTTCTCCCAAGAAAAATGGCAAGCCCCGCCCACCCACCTCATTGGGAAGGACTGAGGCTCCGTCTGCATCTCGTGGAACACCATCCTTCCCCACCTGAGGGAGCATGGTGGCCCTGGCCTCCTCGACACTGCCTGCCTTGGCTGCCTTCTTGTTCAGGATCCTGGCCACGCCCTCTGGCTGATGGTAGCTGGCTGGCGAGAAGGGCTCTGGCTTCTTGGAGCTCTCCTCTCCTGCTGCCGAGGTGGGGCTTGGTGCGCGGCCACACACATTTCGAAAGAACTCCTGCACGAGGCCGTATCTGGGAGGCTCAGGCTTGGCACGGGCCTCGGACATGCCCAGTTTCCAGACAGATTCCGTGCTCCCTGAGTGCTCCACCACGCTGAAGAGGCTGGACAGCCCATCATTGATGTTCCGCAGCACGGGGCTGTCCCGCGTGGTGGTGGAGCGGGCCCAGGCTGAGCCGTTCTGCTTGCCCTGGTGCAGATTCCACAGGCTGCGGTCCTTGGTGCTGTCCAACTTGGACACAGACCGCCTCTGGAGCTTAGGTGAGCCATACTTGGGCGAGCAGCATGGCCGCTCAATGCGTGAGTGGACCTTGTCCAGGGAGGAGGAGATCTGCTTGCTGCGCACGGACACGAGTGAAGAACTGCGGGGTGACCAGCTCTTGCCATGGAGGCTGCTGCGTGGTGGGTCGGTCTGTAGGCCCACACTGACCGTTCGGATGGTCTGTGTGCCCACGCTGGCCAGGCCCACTGTCTGGCTGGATGTGTTCTTCTTCACTTTCCTCTCCAGGGAGCCTGAGCGCATGGCCTGCCGCACACAGTTGGTGATCTCCTTCATATCATCACTCATGTTGCCCGACATCTCAAAGTCATGCAGGGCAGGGGGGAAGGCAGACCCAGGTGCTGTGGCGCTGCCCCCAGAACTGCCATCCAGGCGCTGCCGGGAGAAGTTGCAGAGCCAGCGGCCATAGGAGCTGTCAGCCAGTCCATCAGCCTCGGCTGACTCTTTGGGCTTGGCCGTAGTGAAGAGGAAGCCAGGCTCAATGAGGATCTTACCCTCCTTGTCATGGACCACAGGCACACCGAGGCGCCGGGCCACTGGGGGGCTGTAGTAGACTCGGATGCCTGTCTTGTCTGGGGCTGTGTAGCTACGCTGCATCTGCTTCCCAGCAGAGTCCTGACAGGCCAGGGTGCCCAGGGGGTTGCAGTCCTGTGGGGAGAGCCCAGGCTTTTCCTTGGCTTCTTTCTCTGGATCCACTTGCTCAGGATTCACAAAGGTAAAGGCAGGGTTGCTCGGTAGGTTCTTGCCTCGGGCATCTCCACCAGGAAGGTAGGGGGAGCAGTCTAGCAAACTTTCAAACTCAGACATGGAGGAGACAGATTTGGTCCTGGGAAGAGGAGAGTGGTATTAATGGAAAATTACACGCTGAACACACATGTGGTCTACTTCCTTGGTGGGTGCAGGCCAGGACCAGGTTGCCTTGCTCCCCTGTAGAAAGCACTGTGGGTGCCTCCCCATCCTCTCTCACTCCCACCTGCATGTCCTGAACACCTGCTATCCTCTGCCTCAGGGCCTCTTTCTCTGGTTATGGGCGCACACTTGGTCTCTAGACAAAGGAAGCTAGAAAGAGCAGAGTTAACGCCCCCTGAACACAGCCCTCGACACACCATGGGCAGGACTTGGTGAGTCTCCCACCACTTCCCTCAATTCCACAGCGGGGTAACTCTGAACTGCATGTTCTCGCCTGCCTCAGTTTCTCAGTGAGACTGGGTGACAGCTGTCCACAGAATAACCTTAGAAACTCCTTTTACTGGCTACTCTTCCTTAGGTAATACCTTTTAGGTATTTCCTCGAATCCTCTCCCAAATAAACTATTTGCATGTAGAGCCTTGTCTCAGGGCTTGTTTCAAGGGAATCCAAACTTTCATGCCATTAAACTGCCAGCATACACAGGGCCTTTGCTGCTTGAAGTGCTGGGCATGTGCAAGTCCACTGCAGATACCCAACCAATCTGACAGCTACGGGGGCAGCTCCTATTATCCCACTAGAGAAGAGAAATCATACCTGGCCCTCTGGCTGCAGCCCCCATCCTCCCACGGTTGGGCCCCTTGCTTCTTTTGGGCTGTTCTACAAGGCTGGGGGTGTGTGGGGGTTCTGTCTCTCCTGTTTCATAGGTCTTTTATCGTTGAGATATGGGGTCCCCTTGGCTCTACCTCATGGGGCTGTGTCCAATGGGTGCTGCCTAATAATTCCATGGTGATGCCCACTGTAACTCTCCTAACTCCAAAGACAGAAGAAAGAATCCAAGAGGAGCTAAACGGTGTGTCAGAAGGAATATGCTGGGGCCCCAGTTTTCTATGCCCAGAATCTAAAACAAACATCAAATTAGACTGAAATCCTGGCTACAGCCCTCATTTCCCCCACGATTCCTGCACCTGAGTGACTTGGGTTCCACAGAAATCTCAGCCCAGCGTTCTCGCAATTCTGAAAAGGGAAAGATGCAGGCCAGGTGGGCTGGGCTGTGGGTAAGGCAGGCTGGGCAGTGGGCAGGGTAGGGAAGGAGATGCCAGCACCTCTTTAAGCCAGTTCCCCCAAGCTCAGCTTCAGAAACAGCTTCCTTGTCGTGGATCTTCTCGTTTCTTGTCTGTTGAAGAAAGATAGGAAGGGTCAGCTCTGGTCCCTGAAGGAATCTGACAGGAGGCCAGTGCAGGAGCTAGGCCTGGCCCTCCATGCCTACATCTCCCCACCTGGAGAGCTGAGTAATTTCACCAATGATCTTGAATGCCCATTGGTCAGCTTCTGGCTGTGTCTAACTCTGCCACCTTAGGAATAAGATTCAGCATGGGGAGCAGCTAAAGCCCCAAGAGTGACCCCCAAGGGAAGCATGACCACATAAAACTTACTCCAAATGTGGTGGCAGCAACAAAGCACCCCATGGCCAGTTGTTTAGTTGGCAGTGATAGCAATGACCATACAGCTGCTGCTCTGGACTTGTTCCACACTGGTTCTACAGGCATAGCCCTAGTAACCTGCATTATCAGGACTCCTGAGCTTCTAAGAAAATCCTCCTGCCTCAGCTCCCCAAAGTCGGTATTTGTTGTTTGTAAAATAGGTACGGTTTTTTTTGGTACCAGGAATCAAACTCAGGACCTCATGCTTGCCAGGCAGATGCTTTGCTGCTGAGCCATATCCCAGCCCCACATCAAGCATTTGTGACACACCACTTCCTCAGGCTGTCATAGGGCCAAATGGGCCATATGAAGGTTCCATCTGGTTATTTAGCACATTGCTAGAGAGACAATGCACTTGAGCCTTATGTACAGATGTCATTAATGTGACCTTATTGATCTCCACACCCTGGGGTGGGCTAGGATGGAAAATTTGATTCTCATTTATCAATGAGGCAACTGGGGCCCAAAGATGGGGAGTGACATGCCCCAGATCACATAGCCAGTTAGAGGCCTTGTTTTCCACAGAAGCACAAGTGATACCAAGACAAGACAGAGATTTCTCCCAGCAATGGAAGGATAGTCCTGGCAGAGGACTCTTCCAAACCACACACCATGCAATCATGGGGTGGAGACACCAGGGACGAGGACTCCTGGAGTCCCATGGGACAGGGTTAGCATTCTCTGTCCTGTCCCCCACAAACAGACAACTAAATTTATGGTATAGTCAGAAGCCAAGAGAACATGGGTGGCAGCAACACCCTCACCTCTTTCCAGCTGTTGTCCTGCTTCTCCAGGTCAGAGTGTTTCAGGACCCACGGGTCAGCAGCCTTCTGCAGCTGAACAAGGGCAAAAGGAATGAGTCAGTGGTGGGCACAGCTGGACAGCAGGGGCTCGATTTGAGCACAGCTATGCCCCAACCTCGACTCTGTAACCACAGGACCCATGTCACAGATGAGGAGCCAGTTTCTCAGTAGCAGCAGCTCTGAGCCACCCACAAGGTGAAATTGGAAAATAATACAAGGGAAGTACTTGCAGGACTCCTTAAAGGTATAAGTATATCTACTACAAGACCACCTGCTATTATTACATTAATTCATGTCACAGTTCTGGGAATAGACACACCAGCTAAGTAACACCTATTCTACATCATAGTGACAAATATAAACCCCAAGGAAGCCAGGCATAGTGAGTGGCTCATGCCTGTAATCCCAGTACTCTAGGAGGCTGAGGAAGGAGAATTACAAGTTCAAACTCAGCCTGAACAATTTAGCAATCTAGCAAGAACCCATGTTCAAAATAAAAAATTAAAAAAAGAGGATGGGGATGTAGTTTAGTAGAAAGGCCCTGGGCTCAATCTCCAGGACCGCAGGAAAAAAACAAAACAAAAACAAAAAAACAAAAAACAAAACAAAGATCCAAGGACTCTGCTGCTCAGTGGCGGCCATCACTGATGGACCCCAGCACTCCTTCCCGCTCAACACAGAGGTGCCTCTGACCCCTCTCCTCTTCTGTTTGCTGTGTCCACATTAGTTTGTTTCATGCTCACAGAAACCACATGAGGTAGGTGTGACCCTGCTTATTTCCATTTCACAGATGAGAGGGTTAAGACTGAGAGAAGGGGGAAAACTTGCCCAAGACTGGGCAGCTAAGCGAGAATCAATGACAGTAAAACAGTGTAGTAGGGGGCTGGGGATTTAGCTCAGTAGTGTAAGCACCTGCCTGGCAAGCGCAAGATCGTGAGTTTGATACCCAGAACCAAAAACAAAAACAAAAACAAAACAGTGTAGTGGGTCCCAAGGTATGGTGCCCTCCTTCCCATCTGTGCTCTGGGTTCATATTTCCAGTGCTACCATAAATAAATAAATAAATAAATAAATAAATAAATAAATAAAGTCAAAGAGTAAAGCATAGCAGTGTGGTAGGTGGCAGTTGGGTGCATGATGTGAACTGTAATAGTCAACGATTACTTTTCATACTCCCAACGCTGTTTTGATCAAGACCCCAATTTTTCAAGGAGAATTACTCTTGGCTCTTCCCTCTTGGTTCCTGGGTTTTAGGGAGCTCCAGAGGTGGACACATGACCTATGACCATGGAATCAGAACTTTGTGGAAAAGAAACTCTTTTCATTGTATTTGCTAAGATGTAAGATATGAGCATGAAACTACAGGGCCCATATTTGGGGATAGTATGCTTAAGAGTAAAGCTAACAAGAAGAAAGCAGGTTTGAGACTGAGGCAGACAGAAAGACCTAGTTCTTACCATAATCTGAGTACCCGGATCTAGCTATACTGGAAGTAGATTCTACCCCAGACCTCATTGTCTGAGTACCTGGGTCCAGCAATACCTGAAGAGATGCAATCTCAAGACTTCTCCTATAGTGACTCTCCCTTGTGGTTCAAGTCTTGTGGGCTGCAGCCAGCCTCACCTGGCTTAGGCGGTTCTGCAGCTCCTTCACCTGCTGCTCTGCCTGCTGCTTCTCCCCCTGCAGCCGCTCCACCAGCTGCAGCTTCTCCTGGCTCCAGTTGCGCTCACTGATCTGCAGCTGCCGCGTCAGTTCCATCACTGCGCTGTAGGACTCAGCCAGGAGGTGCTGCTGCTCCTCGCGCTCCCTCTGGAGGGCTGCCTTCCAGTCAGGCCCTGCCCGCTCTCCAGTCCCCTTCCCGGCCTTCAGCTCCATCTGCAGAGGAAAGCAATCAGGCAGCTGCCACCAGCAGGCCGCCCACTCTGCCCTCTCCCATCTTGGGCTCTCAGAAGCCTTCAATGCCCTTGGACTCCCAGAAGCCTTCAGTGCCCTTCCTGCTAACAGCATCCAAGAAGAACTGAGGTCCTTCAAGCCAAGCTCCACACTGCAGGCTCACAGGCTCACTACCTTCTCTGGATTTCCAGAGGGAGAGATCCCAAAGGGTTATGTGTACCATGTCACAGAGCTGTAATGGCAGATGTTTCTAGTTATTGCTTCTCTTGATATTATCAATCCTTACCAGCAGAACAGGTTTTGGGTTAATGGGGGACATGTTTTATCTCCCTTCCTAGAAAACAGGGACCTCACCTTGTTCCCCCAAAACCCTGGGTGGGGAGGGACACATACATTTACACTACATGTGTGCGGGAACCACTCTAGCATGGCATGACAGCTTTCTTGGCCCCAGATCAAGAAAATTCAAGAGCCAATGTCTCCCACAGTGCTGGGGGATGTGGTCTGGGAACCCTAGTGGGCTGGTGGAGGGCTGGGAACCCTGGAGTGGCTAGTGGGGGGCTGGGAACCCTGGAGTGGCATGGCTTGGGGGAGCAGCATGAGGATGGATCCTAGGATATGTAGGTGGGCAGGCGCTACAAGATCTGCAGGGAGGTTTAGGTGGAGAGCAGAGGACTCAAGAAGAAGCCAGGTGCCTGTGAGCACTGAGAGAAAGGTGCTCCTGGGAGCCAGGCAAGGCAGAGGCTCAGAGAGCTCGGTAGATGTGCTACTGGGTGCCACTGGACAGAAACTTAAGTCCCCAAGGCCTGTTTTGTCATCCATCCTGCAGAGATCATTAGAGTGCCCACCTCCCAGTGCCCAGTGATGCCCAAGAAAGCATCTGCAGCAGGGCAGGTCAGAGGAGCGGGCAGAAGCCCAGACCTCCAGAGCCGTAGAGTCAATGCATCCTCTCTGCATGGGCACCCTTCTCATTTGTCAGATCAGAGTGGGCAGGAGCTTGCTCCCAGGCACACAGCAGACACTAAACTCCTGATTAAGAATCCCTTTGGTGAGGATGGGCTGTTGGATGGGAGGTTCTCAATTTGAGTGGAGGGAGCAAACCACAGCAAGGAGTCAGGGGCTGGGGGATTCCTATGAGGAGAGGAGGGGCAAGCGAGGATGGCAGGGACCAGGAAAGAGTCCAGGAAGTGTGTTTGAGACATACCCATTTGCAGACAGGCCCAGAGGTAGTCTGGCCTCACCCATGAGCCCACAGTGCAGCAGACCCAACTGTCAATCCTCCAGCCTACTTGCTTGGCCTCATCACTCCTGATTCTCACTCTGGGACCCTTGCAGTGTGCTTCTAGTCAAGTCTCCTGCCCTCTCTAGACCATAAGGTAAAATGAGGGGGCCCTACCCCCTCAGAAGCACCGCTTGGGCATCCAGCTCCCAGATCTGAGAGCTGAGGGCCTGGCTGAGGGCAAGCAGAGGTCCCTGCCTGGGACAGGGGGCTCACCTGTGTGCTATGGCTCTTGAGTTCTGCCCGCTCTGTCTCCCACGTGGCCTTGGCCTTGGCGAACTGCTGCTGCAGCTCGGTCAGCCCCCGGCGCTCCTCACGCAGCAGCCGGCACAGCTCCTTCAGCGTCACCTTCATGTCGGCCAGTGTCTTGATGTACTCATTGGGCTACAGACAGAGCAAGGCTGGATCAGGAGCGCTGGGAGCCTGGGCTCAAAGAACTCACCCAGGACTCTGCGAGGCTTAGCGAGTCCTTCCTCAGGTCCTGTCACCATGAAGCAGGGAGGACAAGCCCAGCCCTGCCTGCTTCTTACAAGACTCCCACAGTTATTCCTTCTCAACACAGCTGAAGAATCTCACTTTTCTAGGCTTGGCAGCTTCCAGGGTGCAGGCTTTCCCCTCAGTCAGGACCTGCCTCTGACCCCCTCCAGAGCCTCCCAACCATGCCAGACTTCTCTCCTGGGCTCTTGACCTCTTTTCCCATCCATACCTCCCTCTGTGTGTGCAGCCCTGGAAATCTGACCCCATTGATATCTGACCTATGACTGGATTTGAGAGTTCTTAATCCCAGACCATAAAGGCCCCTCTTCATGTTACTCTATCTTGATTATCTTTGCCCCTACTACGTATACTCCAAGTCATAGCCAATCCCAGAGTACCTTGCCACACCTCTGCAAGAAGGTCCAGAATAATCTTTTCTCCATCCTCTTTTATGCAAGTTCCTATTTATCCTTCAATACCCACTACCTATAACCCATTGTTTGTGATACTGTTCTCTATATGCCAAACAGAATTAACTGCTCTTGCCTGTGACCTTACAGTCCACCATCTGGCCTTCTGTCAGTGCCCTGGGATAACTTATGTGGTCCATAGTCCTAGGCAACTGGGAGCCAGTGATCAGGCAATGCTGGTCTGTAGCTCCAGTGCCCAGTGCAGGGCTGGGACCAGAGGAGGAGGTGATTACTGAGTGGACAGGGGAGGGGAAGGGCTGAGAACGCACTGTGTTTTGAGTCCAGCTGTCCCCTGTGCAAGACTTGTTGTCAGAGTGCTGGGCATTCAGTTCCTCTTCCTCCATCAGTAGGTACAGCTCCTTCATGCTGTTTACCTATGTTTAAAAGTCACACTCAGCAAGGGGTGAGAGATGGTCACACCTGGGGCTCCAGCCTTTGGGAAGAAGGGACACTGGCTAGCAGCCCAGATAGCTGAGTGGCATATAGCCACATAGGAGTGGGGGTGATGGCTCAAGATGGACCAAAGGTACGTTGCTAGGCACCTATTTCCCAAATCTTTTTTTTTTAAGGTTTTTTTTTTTTTAAGGTCTTGCTGTGTAGTGTAGTATAGGCTGTCCTTGAACTCTCAGCAATCCTCCTGCCTCAGCCTCTCGAGTGCTGAGATTAAAAGACACATGCCACCACACCAAGCTGACTTCCCAGATCTTAATCTCGACCCTTGGGAACCATCCAGGTGGAAAAACACAGCTTGCTGACCTCCCAAGGCCTGTGAGCACCCCTCAAAGTTACTCAGAAATAACCACAATGCCAGGCTGAGCCAACGTAAGCACATGATTGGACTAAAAAGGCCACTGCCCTGCTGCTATGATGACAGATGAGAGTGACCGAAGGTTTGGTGGAGAACACACTGCTGACAGATGCTGAGCAGGAGTCCCAGCCAACCCAGAGACCAGCACAAGTATTCAGGATGGGAATGAAGCAGAAAGAAGGCACCTTTGGACCAGAGTGTCCATTCATCATCTGTTCTTTCAGCAGCCAATTACCGAACGCCTACCACATGCCAGGCCCTGGGAATCCATCAGTGAACAAGACAAACAGCCTGCTCCCCTTCCATTCCAGTAACAGAAAAACACAGGTAAATAGGTAACAGATGTGAAATATTGTTCAATATATAGAAAGTCACATAGTGACAGCCACTCTAGAGAAAAGGAGCCAGTGAAGGAGCGAGGGCGTGCTGCATGTGGCCAAAGAAGGCTGTATAGAGAAGGTGACCCTGGGCAAAGTCCTGAAGGAGATGTGCAGATGAACTGGGGGAACAGCTGGAAGAAGACAACGCCGGGGAGAGGGTACCACAAATCCAAAGGCCCTGAGCTAGAACATGCCTGTCTGTGGATTAGCAAAGCAGCCGGGAGATGTGAGAGGAGCACGGGGGAACCAGGGAGGGCTGAAAGCAAGAGGGACACTGAGCTGAGTCTGTTTCACAAGGTCGCTCTGTGCTGAGACACATCCAAGAGGAGCAACATGGCCCATACTGCACAACTCTCCTCCCAGCACCTCAGGAGTACAAGATGCATGGTGGAGGAGTGTGAGGGCAGAGGAGGGAGACTAGTTAGGGTGATGGCAGGGATCCAGAAAGACGTGTGGTGGCGGCCCTGTCAGGAAGCAGCTCAGGTTCTAGAGGGGGAGCTGACAGGATCTGCTGATGGATTGGCTGAGGTGTGAAAGAAAGAGAAGAGTGAGGGTGTACCACCGCTTTTCTTTTCTTTTCTTTTTTTCTTTTTTTTTTTTTTTTGGTGCCAAGGATCAAACTCATGAGCTCGCGCTTGCCAGGCAGGCGCTGTGCTGCTGAGCTAAATCCCTGGGTCTGCACCACAGCTCTTGGCTAGAGTAAGAAGACTGTCATGACCTAGAGAAAGAGCTTGGTTTCTGACCTATAGTTTCAAAGCCAACTATATACTGGTGGGATCTGTGACAAAGATCATGAAAATTGAGGGCTCATGGGAAACACTAAGGTTTTTATTTTTTATCTTATTTATTTATTTATTTATTTATTTAGGTACCAGGGATCAAACTCATGACCTTGTGTTCACCAGGCAGGCACTCATACCACTGAGTTAAATCCCTGTCCCTCACTAGGGCCTTTATAACTCATTGTCCAAGAAAGCCTCCAAGGCAGTCAGAGCAGGTAACATAGAGATGCAATGGAGGGCTGAGTCTTGTAGACTGATTTTTTTCTGTTTGTTTTTTGAGACAGAGTTTTGCTATGTAGTTCAGGCTGGCCTTGAACTCACTATATAGCGTAGGCTGGCCTCGACCTCTTGGTAATCCTCCTGCCTCAGCCTCTAGAGAGCTGGGATTACAGACATGTGCCACCACACCTGGTTAAAGACTCTGATTTTAAGAGATGAGGTCAGGGGGTAAAACATGCACTCAGCATGCACAAGGCCCTGGTTCTATACTCAGTACCTACAAAGAAAACAAAAAAGGTGGTGAGATGAGAAGGAACCCCCTAGTTAGAATGAAAACCAAGAGCATGGTGACCTAGAAACCAATTAAGAAGGGGTCCAAGTGTCACATATCCAGGAAGATAACCAAGCCGGATGTGGTGAGGGGGCCCCTCAGGAATCCGCACCCCAATTCAAACGCTGGTCACGAGGATCTACTCTTGTAGTCTCGGGAAGACCTACACTGAGGTGCGCAATTCCCCCTGTGAAATCCTCAGGGCCAGGGCTGTTGGTTTGTTCTTCTCTTTTGTTTGTTGCTGAGGATGGATCTCAGGACTTGTGCCTGTTTAGCACACACTCTACCCCCATGCATGTTTGGAATTCAAAATTTAGGATTCTAAGATTTAGGGTTTAGAAAGACAGTATGATTCCTACTGAGGATCATTCCCACCCACTCCCAGCCCTGTGGGGTCTGAGATCATCCCACACTAATACTTCCCCACACGCACACTGACATTAATGTGAAGTGCTATGTCCCACTCGTCTGTCTTCCCTGTCTTCCCACCCACCTCGCCAGGACCTGCCATACCTCCAGGAAGTCATCCGCCTCGTTGGGCAAAACCTTGCCCTGCCGCCAACGCTTGAGGAACCACCTGAGCTTCATGAAGAGCAGCAGAAAGTTGTGCTTGAACTGCTGGGACTCCTGTACCAGAATGTTCTTCTCCTGGCTCCAGAACTTCTGCTCCAGTCTCCGCTGGAGGCTCAGACTCTGCAGCTCAAACTCCCGCCTCAGCAGTGCCCTCTGCTGATCCTCCTTCAGCTGCAGGGACGCAGACTTGAGAAAGGCAGTTCAGGCCTCCCATCATTCCCACCCACTCCCAGCACAGGGGAAGTGGTCAAGGGCGGAGGGGAAAAGTGGAAGGTATCCTGTGGGGATCCTTCCTAAGGATCCCACCACAAGCAGCCCATTCTACCCAGGGAAGAGTAACTCAAATAGCAACCACAGCTCCAACCCAAATCCATGGAAAAGCTAGGATTTGAATCAGCTGTTTGACTAAATAAATCACATAATCATACCCTGAACACCTACTGGCTGCCAGATGTTTCGCAAGAAATCTTGCACTGAAGGAGGAACTGGAGGGTGAGTGGTGATGGCAGGGACAGGTAACCCACGTAGAGGGACGCAGGGTCAAGTGAATGAATGAATATGCAATATCCTAGGAAGCCACACTAAGTCTGGAATAAGAGAATCAATCGCAGCCCGACTTCACCCTGGATGTGTGACTGTGAGCAAAGCACTTCAGTTCTCTGGGCCTGTTTCCCCACCTGTAAAACGGGGACACCTCACAAGGGAAGGCATGGAAATTCGAGGGCATAAGGTACAGAAAATGTGTTACATAGACCTGGCATACAGTGAGAGCTCAATAAATGCTATTATGGGACTATCACCTTTATTATCGGCCAGACCTGATGGAAGTACCGTTTCACAGATGGAAAACTGAGGTCCTGAGGGGAGACAGGACTAACCCGAGGTCACACAGATAACCAATGACAAGTCCAGGATTTTAGCCTAGTATCGCTAATGCAAAATCACAAGCACAGTAACTCCCTATAGGACACAGGGCTTACCAGATGTGATTTCCCCTAACATTCTCACCTTACCCCGTGGGTCCAAGGATTCTGCCATCAAGTTTGCTTTTATTTTTGTTTTGTTTTGTTTTTGAGTGCTGGGGATGGAACCCAGGGCCTTATGCATGCTAGGCGAGACTCCACCATGGAACTACAATTCTAGCCCCTTTGCCTTTGGTTTGGGAAGAAGATGGAGTAGGTGCATCACTCACCTGGACCATTTTCTGGTTAAAGCTGTCAGTCTCCTCCTTCCGTAGCTGCCGCTCCTGGGAGAGCTGCTCCTGCAAGCCCCGGAGGCTGTCATGGGCCTCAGCCAGCACCAGCTGCAGTTCTTTGATCTGGGATAGGGACAAAGACACAGGTAAGAAGGAAAGAGAGAGGACAAAAAGGATACAGGCTGCAGTCAAAGAATGAAAGCGGCAGGGGGACCAATATTAAGTTGGACTTGAGTGCCATTTGAATACAGGTAAGGCACAATGGCTGTCCCTACTCAGTGGATTGTCAGGACAGATGAAACAGTGCATACCAAGTCTATCTACTGTTACACTCTGAAGTTGGTAATTTCTTTCATTTATTCGAAGAAAATAACGTATTGGGAAAATTACAGTAAGTCTGGTTCACAATGATGCTCATTGTCTCACTGTTTTTTATGGTTCTGTTTTTGTAGGTAAGATCTCACTGTGTAGTCCAGGCTGGTGTTGAACTCATAGTTATCATTTTGCCTCAGTCTCCTGAGTGCTGGGATTATAGGAATGTGCTACCATGCTCAGCTCACTGTGTGTGTGTGTGTGTGTGTGTGTGTGTGTGTGTGTGTGTGTGTGTATTGTGTTGTTTTGATGGTACTGGGGATCGAACCCAGAGCCTTTGCACTGAGCTACATCCCCAGTCCTTTTATTACTCTGACAGGGTCTGACAGGGCCTTGCAAAGTCACTAAGTTACCCTAGTTGGGTTCAAACTTGTGATTCTCTTGCCTGAGTCTCCCAAAATAGTAAGATTACGGGTGTGCACCACCATGCCCAGGTGAATTTTTATTATTTGTTTATTGAGATAGGGTCTCATTATGTTGTCCAGGGTGGCCTCAGACTGCAGGGCTCAAGCAATCTTCCTATCTCAGCCTCCAAAGTGCTACAACTATAGACACATGCCACCCTACCCAGTAGTCTCAATGTATAATTGCAAAAATTTTAAAATTTCAGTAATAAATCATGGAGATATATATATATATATATATATATATATATATATATATCTCCATCTTGTACTAGGAATTGAACTCAGGACATCATGCTTGCCAGGCAGGCACTGTGCTGCTGAGTTATATCCCCAGCTCTAAAATATATTTAATGGATCTATACTTGATCTTAGCCATAAGGCCAAGAAACAATAATGGATCTGTATATAATATAAAAATCCATCCAACTGTCTACTTAATGATACTGTCCTTTATTGTATGTCTGTTACTATATTATAAAAGACAGGAATGCTCTGACTATAAACAGTAGTTGACTGTAAACAGTAGTTAACTACGTGATGATTGCATGGTGTTGACTTTCTCCTTTATACCTTAATGAAATCCTACTTAGGGATTTTGTTAGTTATTTGTGGTTTACAATGACTATGTGGTAAGATGTTCAGAAAATGATAAAAAAAATTTCATATTTTCTACAGAAATTTCCATTTAAAATGATTTGTAGCTAAACGGGCAAAACTGATCTTTTTTTCCCCCTAATACTGGAGATTTGAATCCAAGGTGTTGAACACACTAGGCAGCACTGTGGCCATGAGCTACAACACTAGCTTTCTTTTGTTTCCTTTTTCTTTGACTCAGGGTCTGCTAAGTTGGTCTCAGGTTGTTCTCACGCTTGTGATCCTCCTGCCTCATTCCTGAGCAGCTGAGGTTACAGGACGTGCTACTGTACCTGTCAGAACTCATAGTCTTTTAGATGTCCAGACAGAGGATAGAAGGGAATGTAACAGAATTGCAGAGGTGGGTTGCACTTTGTTTATTGATCTGGGTATTACATTACAGAGTTCAGTTTGTAAAAATTTGATTTATATATAGTATGTCCCACTCTCCTTTTTGGTGGTATTGGGGAGCACACTCAGGGCCTTGTGTGTGCTAGACAAGAGCGAGCTACCATAGAGTTGTGCCCCCAGCCCATAAGCACTTTTCTCTGTGTATGTTATACTTCAGTAAAAAATGTCAGCTGAGTATGGTGGTGCATATCAGTAGTCCCAGCACTCCGGAGGCTACGGTGGGAGAACTCCTTGAGCCGGTGACTTGGGGATCAACCTGAGCAACACAATAAGACCCTGTGTCCAAAAAATGTAAAATTTGGGCCACGCATGGTGGCACATGCCTGTAATCCCTGCACTCAGGAGACTCAGGCAGCAGGATTGCCATAAATTTAAGGCCAACCTGGGCTACACAGTGAGTTCAAAGCTGGTCTGCACTATATAGTGAGACTATGTCTCAAAAAGATAAAATTAAATAAAATTTATTAAGGATTTCTGGCAACAGAGGCAAATGTTTATGTTGCTGTATTAAGCAGGGGGAAAAAAAGAAATGTCAGTTCCAACTCCTACGTAAAACCTTTCAGTTATGGCAGATGTCTCTGTGTAAAAGAAAATAAACATGAACTATGTGGCTAGTAATGTGATAATTTGGCCATGAAAGGCTCACTGACTTGAGGTATGTCTTTCTTTCTTTTTTTTTTTTTTGTACTAGACACTGAACTCATGACCTTGCACTTGCCAGCAGGCACTTACACTACTGAGCTAAATCCCCAGCCCTAGAGGTCTGTCTTATGTACTTGTTTTATATTAAAAACCATTGGGGCAGGCTGGGAGTATAGCTCAGTGGTAGAAAACCTGCCCAACATAAATGAGGTCCTGGAAACTGCCAGTACTACATAAAAAACAGAACAGAATTACATAACTGTAATTCCACCACTTTGGGAGTACGAAGCAAGAAGATCCCAAGTTTGAGCTCAGCCTGGGCAACTTAGTGAGTAGTGAGTCCTTGTCTCAAAAATTAGATAGGGAGAGAGAAAGAGAGAAGGGGGGGGGCTAGGGTATACCTAATATCACAACAAAGACTTTCCAAGGCTAGGTACTATCTGTTCTCTCCACTATCCCCCTTGAACTCAATGTTCAGCTCAATTCTTCACAATTATAACTGCTCCTTAAAGAACAGCTAAATAAAACAATAATTAGCCGCATGCAGGAAACAATTTTCTCTGTAAGCATGCCTATAGAAATAGTTCTATTTCCTTCTCTTAAAGAGTAAGAACTAAATAGCTCCTTTTTTTTCCTTTTTTTTTTTTCTCCCTATGCTGGGGGTCAGGCCCAAGGCCTCATGCATGCTATGCAAGTACTCTACCACTGAGCTACATCCTTAGCCACTTTTTTTGTGGGGAGGGGTACTATAGATTGAATTCAGATTGTATGTGATAAGCACATGTTCTAACACTGAACTACATTCACCCCCAAGCTTCTACTTTTCCCCTATTTGCAACAACCACTTTAAAGCTCAGAGCACCTCACTTAGAGGATCTGATCCTTCAGCTTCAAAGGACAGGTGCAGGCAGGCCATCCCAGGACATCAAAGCCACCTTCCCATGGACACTCCCAAGGAAGGGATGCTTGACCAGGGGTGATGGAGCACACCTATAACACCAGCACTTGGGAGGCTGAGGTAGGAATATCGCTTCAAGTTTGAGGCCAGCTTAGGCTACAAAGTGAGTTCAAGGCCAGCCTGAACTGCACAGTCTCAAAGGCCAGCCTGAACTATCTCAACCCCCCCCAAAAAAAAGAATAAAGAAAACAAAGAAAGGCACACTGAGGCTGGGGAAGCTTGGGGATAATCAGCTCAGTTCACACAGCTCTTTTCTAGCTCCAGGTTCTTTATGAAGTGCTGAAAAGGCTTGGGAGAGGCTTAGAATCACCTCAAATCTCCCAAAGTTCAGTGAACCCTATAGCAGCAATTCTCATCTTCCCATGTTATAAAGGAGAAAACTCGGGCTTGGGGGTAGGGTTGTGTCCTAGGTCACACAGTCACACTGGCCGGCAGAACAGAGACTTCTTACTCTCAGGTCAGCTGAGTCCAAGTGATAGGACATCCTCATCCTTACTCATGGACTAGATCTTAAGTAAGACTTTTATATATTCACCTCTTCTAACAACCTGTGAGGGATTTTTACTTTGTAGGTTGAAAAGCTGAAAAATCAGAGAGGTGAAATGACTTATCTGAGCTCTGACAGCCAGTGTAGAGTAGATCCATAATGGGAACCCAAACATCCTAACTATAGAGACTGACTTCCTGGTACACAAATTAGTAACTTCATTATGACAAAATTATTAAATTTCCAGTGGAAGCTAATAGAGAAAAAAATCAGTTGTTTGAGATGAGGTTATAAGCTTCCTTTGATTAGGCCACAAAAATGGCCCAAATTTCCTGATTTCCTTGTTTGCTTAAAACTCATATACTCAACCTCCACAGAACACTCTGCCTTTGAGTGTTCTTTTCCATTCTTTTCCCACCCAGCCTCTTGCTCAACTAGGGTTAGACCCACCTCAGAAGCATAGGAATCATTGTCTTCAGCTCGGTAAGGCCTGAAGCTCCAACTGGAGTCAGCCTTAGAGTCCAAGTCACCAGTGCGGAAGGCCTCTCGAATTCTGGGCTCCCATTCTGGCAGGTCCCTGAAGTCAGATGGCTACACCCCAGGCACAGGCAGAAGAAAACAAAGAAAATCATGGAGAGACACCACAGGGGTGCCATATACAGCCCTCATCCCAGGCCCTCAGGTTCCCTAAGAGGCTTGCTTTGCCCACCCATGGGAGGGTGGCCCCAGGTAGATTCACCTTGACAGTTTAGACCCAGCCCTGCTAAGGACCAGTGCTGCCACTCATTGTTGAAAAGATGAATGAGCAGGTAAGTGGCGAGTAAAATACTACCTTCGTTAGTGTCTGTCTTGTACACCATTCCTCTGAAACAGCCAACCATCCTATCACATGTATCCTACCTTACTCCTGCTTTAAGAACCAAGATGACTCGACATGGGGCAGACTGCTTAAAAAAGCAGATCAAGCCAGCTCTACAGGGAATGAGCTGAAGTTTGGCACAGCGCTGCTGTGTAGTTATTACAAAGAGTGAGCTAAGTCTTCTGCATAGACATGGATAGATCCCTGCTGATGCGATTAGATGCAGATCAAAGCCCTCAGTGTTCTGCAGTCCAGCCTCCCTCCTCTTTGCTCACACCCTCACACACACCACGTTCCTTGTGCCTCTGAGCTGAGCTGCCCCTGGGGCTTAGGTCAAGTTCCCTGTTCCGAAAACCATTTATCTTCCCTTCAGATCCCTCTTCTCAGTTTGTAATTTCACATTTACTGGCATGACATTTTGATTAACTCTTCCCCATTAGACAATGAGGGCCTTAAAAGCAGAAATCCTATCTGGTTTTGCTTATCATTACACCTTCCACACCAAGCACAGAAAGTACAGATATTATACATGGATCATCACAGCAAATGAACATATGAATAAATTGCATGAGAAAAATACATTGTTTAGTAACAGGAGGTATAAGAGATGAAAAGCAAATGCATGAGAACATATGTACTGAAAGATCTAGAAAGGCAGCCTACAAGGAGGAAATATCCTAGATCTGTAACTAGACACATGAGACATGTGTCCGGTGTATGACAACTGAGCACTTGAAATGTGACTACTGTAACTGAGGAACTGAATTTTTAATTCTAAGTAGTTCTAATTAGTTAATTAATTAATGTGGCACGGGTACGGAACTGAAGTCTTACTAGGCAAACTTTAGACCACGGAGCTACTCCACAGGGCCATGTGCAGCTACTATCCTGGACAGCTCCACTCCAGACTACTAACAGTAGTACCAGGGCTGGAGATGTTGCTCAGTGGTAGAGTGCTTTCTAGACAGCCACAAGGTCCCGGCCTTCTATCTTCTCTACTTACAATAACAACAAACTAGTTGTACCAGTGGGAGGCAGGGGAAGTGGGCTTTCACCTTTTTACCCCGGCACTTCTAAAACTTTTTAAATGTCTACGTCTACTGTTGCAATAGGACATTTTGTGCAGGGGGATGGGGGAGTAGGGCCATGGTCTTTGTTATTTTAATTTTCCTGAGAAGTTTATGGACACCAAGGCTGGAACTCCATTACCTGAAGAAAGCTATGGTTCGCAGCTGTTTTTTGGGACAAGATCTTACTATGTAGCTCAGGCTAGCCTCAATCCTCCTGCATCAGCCTCCAGAGTACTGGAATTATAGGTATGAGCCACCATACCCAGCTAAGCATCTTGCCTTTACAATGAAACCAATCCAGAATTTTTAAAAAATGTGTTTTAAAATTTTAAAAACTACAAAAAAAATAAGAAAAGAATGCAGTTTCCCTGTGTGCCAGCGGATACCTGTTGGCCAAGGAGAAGCAGCAAAGAAGCTGTGCAGACTCCCCCAGTCCCCTCATAAGCAACCAGAGGTGACACAGGCTGAGACGATAATAACTGAAATAAGGAAGCAACCTGACATTTATGTTGTTTGACTGACTTTGCAAACTTGGGGCCAGTAGTCTGAGCAACTACTTAGGGTATAACAGTATGCAATATAGTAACAACTGTGGATTTTCTACTGTCCTATCACTGTTTTGTTGTTTCATTTTACTGTTTGGTTTCACTCCTTTTTTTAATTGTTTTTGGTGCTGGGGATTGAACTCAAAACCTTGCACTTGCCAGGCAGGCTCTTACGCCACTGAGCTAAATCCCCAGCCCTTTATTCCCTTTAAAATAAAAAAGAAGGGGCTGGGGATTTAGCTCAGCAGCATAAGCACCTGCCTTGCAAGCACGCAGTCCTGAGTTCAATCCCCAGTACCGATAAAATAAATAAACAAAATAAAAAAGCAAAAGAAGAAGAATAAAGAATAACCTGGCAAAACGACAGTACCTTACAATTAATACCTATCCGTAATAAATGAATAAGTAATTTGTGGTATACTCAGTCCATGGGCTCATATCTAGTGAGAAGAATAAAGAAACCTTCGCTACATGGAACAACAAACAGTGCTGAGTGAAGGAAGCTAGGCATAAGTGAGTTTGAATGACAGGATTAAATTTATGAAGCATCTATAGACAACACTAAATTAAGAGAGGAGCTATCCTTGGGAGCAGGGATAATGACTACAGGGGGATGAGGTGACTCTTTGGGATGCTGATCATGTTCTAGGGGACAGTTTCACCAGCAAGGCTTCATACACATGTGTTCTGCACCTTCCTCTGGTTATGGTTCAGTATAAAGCTTATATAACCTAAAAAAGTCATAGTGCCAATGACTGGGATGACTTACCTGGAAGTCTGAGCCAAGGTCTTTGGCCAGAATGATCTCCTTTGAGACCCCCTGGGAGCCCAAGGCGGGCAGCGGTGGGAAGGACTCTGGCTGCTCCTTGCCCAAGCTCCCAAGGACCGAGTCTGCTTTCCGGGTGAAGGTGTTCAGCTCCTGCTGGAGCACTCTGAGCCGCACCAAGATGGCATGGATGAGCTTGGTGTCTCTGGGGCCCTCACTATTGTCAGGCGCCTCATGCAACCGGAAATCAGCACACTCCTTGTCCAGACAGAGTCGAAGGCCTGCTGAGAAGCCATTGGCATCAGCCACCAGGACGTCGATGGCCTTACTGACCAGGATAGCCTGCTCCCTCAGGCCTGGCAGTACCTCAGCCTCCCAGGCCCTACAGAGCCGGGCAGAGTGGGGCTCATGGGCTTCACCGAGGGGGGCAGGCACACACTGCGCAGAGTCCCCAGCCTCCGCATCTGTCTCCAGCATGGGGCGTGTGCTGTGGCAGGAGGCAAGATCACAGCGCTGGAGGTTGGAGAGCAGCACACGATTCTCATACTGCAGTTTCTTGACCTTCCCACTAAGCTCACCGATCTGTAGCTTGGCCGCTGCCAGCTCCTCCTGCGAGGGCTCACTGAGTACTGAGCAGCTGTCCTCTGACAGCGTCACGTCCAGCTCATGCTCAGAGCGGTACTTGGCCAGCTCGTTCAGCAACAGCTTGTTCTGATCCTCGAGCTCAGCTGAGGAGCGTCGCAGCAACTCTGCCTCCTCCTCCACAAACTGCAGGTGTCGCCGCAGCTCCGCCAGGCTCTCTCCACACTCGCTGCCCCCCAGTACAGAGAAAGCCAGCCGGGCCTCAGGACCTCCACAGCCACTGCTGTGGTCCTTCATGTCATCCATCTCGGCCCTCAGGCCCCGGTTCTCCACTTCCAGCTCCACGATGCGACGGCTCAGCAAGTTGGCCTCCTCCTCCACTAGCTTCAGGTGCACCTTCAGCTCAGTCTCCCGAGAGTGTGGGGCGTCTGCCAGCTCTTCAGCCGATAAGGCAGCATCCAAGTCACCATAGAGTGAGCGGTACCTGAGCAGCTCCTCCTTCATGCTATCGTTTTCCTTGGCCAGCTTGGTGAGCTTCTTGCACATGAGAGCTGACTCTTCCTTTGCAAAGTGCAGCTGGCACTTCAGGTCTGCGCTGTCCTCCTGAGGCCCAAAGGGCACACGGTCAGACACCAGGTAAGAAAGTTAGCATTGGCACAGTACCAGCCACAGCACTTTGTGCACTAACTACACACTACGAACGCAGGAGTCAACTAGATGCAGCCCAACCCTCAGCCTCTCAAGTGCTAGGATTACAGGTATGTGCCACTGCATCCAGTTACTGTAGCAAGGATGGAACAGCACCCACAGCCTGGAGTCTGAGAGCAGGTGACGACTGTTGCTGCCGCCACTACCACCACTCTTTTATGTTTTAATGTACCCAAAGCTTTGTGTACGCTATCACTGAGCTGTATCCCTAGCCTCTTCTACCACCATCCCACTAGTTTTCCCATGTGAAAGATATAAAAATAATGCTCTTCTCAAGCAACCATGGAGAGGACTAAAAGAGATAGTTTTAAAAGTGCTCCATATTCCGGCCCCCATTAGGACCACTAGCAGCTATTGCTATTCTGCTCCTCACCTGCCCAACATGCATTGCTTTATCAAATTTTTACAGCAGACCCACAAGATAGGGATAGATGAGGAAACTGAGGCCAGAAAGTTGAAGTGACTCAGCCCAGTCATAAGGCAATTGAGTGGCAAAGCCAAGGTTCTGACTCTGGACCTTTGGATTTGGTCATCTGGGGCCCAAGGGAGCCTAAGCATATAAGAACCCTGGGCTCAGAGAGTGGTTCTGGGAATGCAGTGCGCAGTGAAGCCAAGAAAATGAACAAGGGGAAAAAAAAAAAAAATGAACAAGGGGATGACAGGGTAGAAGCTGAGCATCTCTGGGAACTTCCCAGCCACATGGAGTTAGGCTGAGGCCTTCATGTTACAACCTGCCTGCAGGGCTCCCAAGCAGTACCTGTGCAGAAGGTTTCTTGTCTGTCTTCCCCAGGGAGCGGGTTCCTCTTTTCTTCAAGGAATGCTGGAGGGAGAAAAACAGAAACAACAGTTCCCAAGGGTGACACACATCTGAAAAGCAGTCACAAGGCCTGGGGTCATCGTAAAGGCCTCAGCCAGCCATGTCCAGGTCTTGATCTACACACACTGCTGAGCCAGAGGAGGCCAACTTGCTGAGACCACCCAATGGGTGGCAGAGGAATAGTCCAGAAGAACGTGAGGAGATGACTCTGAATGGGCCTGCTCAGGACTCCCCTCCTCCCTGCCACCCGTACGGATGATTCAGTTGGCCTGGACCAAGACTTCAAAATCCTGGTTTCTGTTCTTGCTTATCTTTCACTTGTCAGAGACTTCCTGAGCACTCGTCATGTGCCAGGCAGTTAGGAACACTTATTGCATGCCAAGCACAGTCTGAGGGAGAGGACACAGCAGTGAACAAGATGGGGAAGGTTCGAGGGAAGATGTTGTAGTGCCCTGCCCTGACCCCTTCAGCCAAGATACTCATTTCCCCAGATAAATACTCAAAGCCAAGGCGCCCTCCCAGCGATGCCCATTGGCTGAAGGGAGCCTTTCTGTCTAGGTCACGCCCCCTCTTTGGTTGCAATCCATGTGCAAAGCCTGGTCCATGGCCCCTGCCTCAGCACCAAATACCACCCTGGCTCCAGAGATCCCCATGGAACCAGTTAAAGCCACTGGTATGACTCAACTTCTTCTTTTGCCTAAGCCCTTGATGAGGACACAGTCACCTAGAGAAGATGACTTTTCCTAGACCTTAGAGGGACTCCTGTCCTCATGCAGCTGACACCTTGTAGGCACTTGAATTCAAAACAAATATTAATAAATAAAATGGACCTACATATAAAAATTACACAGCAGACTCAGAAATCATCACAACAGACTGATGACAAACAAGATTTAAAAATCCTGAAGACTTATGGGGTGAAACTGATACATTTATCCAAGCAAATTCTATATGAAAAAAAAAAACACATCCTAACAAAGGTAAAAGTTTAAATAACAAATTGGGGAAGATATTTGCAATTTATAACACTGATAAAGGGTTGATACAGACTCAACAGACCAACAAACCTATAGGAAAACGGGCTAGAGATATGAAAAAGAGTTCTCAGAAAAATGCAAATGAATTTTAACCATAACATGTTCAGGCTCACTCATGGAGAAATGCACATGAAAACTACAATAAAGTACCTTTTCTAACATACCGGATAGGCAAAAATCCAAATCACCTGACAGTACATCAACTGGTGAAGCTCTGACGAAGTAACAGTATTTATTGCTGGCGAGAATGCAAAATGGCACAAGTCTATGGAAGGGAATTTGAGGAAATGCTACAATAATAACTAGTGAAGTTTTTCTGTTTAAAAAAAGTCAGTCAATTAGATTTGTGATTCCACTGAACACTTCCTCCCGAGGGAGCACTGACTCATACTGCCTGTGAATGAAACCACACTTAGGTTGCTTTCGATTTTCCAAGTTGGGCTTGCAGAATGGATTTCTAGATTTCTGAAAATGCTTCCACATGATTGGATACACACTCACCCCAAACTTCACCTCTCACTCCCCATCCTGGGAGGTGAGCCATCGATCTAATCCAAGGTTAGAGACACTGATCTAATCCAAGCCCCATTTTACTGAAAGAAAGAAGAAGCAGATTCATCCAAGGTCCCATAGCAAATCCATAGTCAATTTAAGACCAGATCTTTATCAAGTTCCAAACAGTCAGTTGGAAAAAATGTGCCCCCCACATCCCCTAGTACCACAGATTAAATCCAGGGAGTGCTGAGCTACATTCTTACTCCTTTTAATTGTTTTTGTTTCCTGCATATTGGGACAAGGTCTAAATTGCCCAAGCCGACCTCAAAATTGCAACCATCCTTCCTCAACCTCCCAAGGAGCTGGGATTACAAGTGTGCTATATCAAACGCAGCTGAAATTGCTTTGACAAGGGCCAGTGTTACACTAACACAGTGGCTCTTACCCTGGGTTCATATCAGATTATTGGGGGGTGTTAAAAAATAGATGCCCCAAAGATTCTGATCTAATTGGTCTGGGGTAGGTCTCAGGCATCTCGATTTAAAATAATTTCCCAGGTGGCTAAAATGCAAATCGTACCAAGGAGAGGAGCTCCAGATAAACTCCTAGTCTGTCTTCCAATCCAATCAGATCCTGGAGACCTTTTGCTATGCAAATGAGGCAGGAAGGCAAAGTCTGATACCTCAGATGCTGCCAGGTGCCAGGAGCAGACAGCCAGCTTTTGAGGAGGGCTGGCTTGGGATGTTTCAAAACAGGGAAGGAAAGGAGACGGGGACACCAAAACAAACTTTTCAACAAAAGCTGGGGATACCAAGACGGAGAGCTGTGGGGACGGTGGCAAGGCTCTAGATCCAACATCAGCCTTTCAGATGTGGGCCTCCCTTGTCAACCTGAGACCCACATTCAAGAAGCACAAATTAAAACAACAATGCCATTCCATCTCACCCCAGAAAGAATAGCTATTATTAAGAAATCAACTAGTAACAAATGCTAGTGGGGCTGTGTGGAAAAAGGAACCCTTACACTGTTGGTGGGAGTGTAGACTGGTACAGCCGCTATGGAAATCAGTGTGGAGATTCCTCAAAAAACTAGGACTAAAGGTCCCATTTGACCCACTTGTTCACCTTCTTGGTGTCTTCCTGAAAGAATGAAAGGCACCATACCACAGTGATATACACAGACCCATGTTTAGAGTGGCACAATTTGCAATAGCAAGATCTTAGAAACAGCCTAAATGCCCATCAACTGATAGATAAAGAAGATGTGATTTTTTTTTTATACAATGGCATAAAGAAGTATAAGCTAGAGATATTTCTAGATAAATAGATGCACCTTGAGGCCATACTCTTAAGTGAAATAAATCAGACACACATGTAAATACCACACTGTTTCTCTGGTGTGAGAAAATGAAAGTGTAAATGAGAACTAAAATGTACAATAGATACTGTAAAATAGGAAGAAAATGTCCAATCGGGAAGGAGAATTAGGGAGGGGGAGGGGAGAAGGAAGGGGAAGAAAAACAAAAATGAGAAAAGAAGGAAAAAATGGAAAAAGGAGAAGAAGAAGGGCTGAAGGGAGGTGAGAGAAATGGGGAAAAAACAAGTTATATTAGGTATAGGTACAAATTCTCTACAATGTGAGCATTATGTATACCTAAAATGTACCAATAAACTTAATTAGCTGGGAAAAAAAGAAAACCCTGAGACCTGTATACTGGATCCTTCCTCTCCCTGAAAGGGAGAGGATCTACAGATCCTTCCTCTCCCTAAAATCCCATTTTCTCACCTATAATATTAAGCTGCAGGTTAAGTGACTAAAAACCCCTTATGTTATCCAATTCTCCAAAGAAAGTGAAGTGATAAGGGCTAAGCCAGGGGACTCCAAAGGCACTGAGGAGCATCAGACAGGAATCAGAGAGACCAATGCACAGCAGTCAAAAAGGACTGAGAGGTCAGGATAGGTGCCAACATGTAAAGTCTTCATGACACGGGGTAAGGAGCAGTAATCTGCAAAACAAAACCTACAACCCAAATAGACCCAACAACTGAGGAACCAGATAAACAAAATGAGGTCTAGCCACACAATTGAAAACTGTTCAACCACAGCTGGGTGTGCTGGTACACACCTATAATCTCAGCACTTGGGAGACTGAAGCAGGAGGATCACTGTGGGTTTGAGGCTAATCCAGGCTGCATAGTTCTTATGCTGCTGACCTATAGCCCCAGTCCCATATATAGTGAATTCAAGGCCATCTTGATCTACATAGCATGATCCTGTTTAAAAAAAAAAAAAAAGAAAAGAAAAAAGAAAACTGCTCAGCCATGAAAGGAATTTAGCACTGACACATGCATGTAGAGAACACTATGCAAAAGAACAAAGCTGGGCGCAGAGTACATGGTTCCATTTCCATGAAATGTCCAAATGAGGCAAATCCACCAGGCAGAGGGTAGATTAATGACAGACAGCAAGAGGCGAGGAAGGATGGAACGGGAAGTGACTGTTAATGGATGAGACGTTTCTTTTAGGATTAACAGAAGTGTCCTGGAATGAGAGTGGTAATGGTTGCACAACTCTTTGAATACACTAAAAACTATGGAACTGTGCACTTTAAAAAGATAAACTGGGGCTGGGAGTTTAGCTCAGTGGTACTGCACTTGCCGAGCATGCGTGAGGCCTATCACTGTAAAATAAAGAGAAAAAAGACAACCTTCAAAAATTTCACAGTATGTGAATTACATCTCTGTAATAACTGTTACTAAAACAAACCTGACAGTCTTTATCACTGTTACAGAAACACATGTATGTTTCTGTGCATTAGCATGCTTGTGGGGGTAAAAAAGTGTGCTACAGAGGAAGGCTGGCACTGTGAGGACAAGGGCACTTGCACTTTTCCCCACCACTTTAGTTTTTTATTTTATTTTTTATTTTTGAGAGAAAGATGGAGAACAGTCTTCCAGAGTTTTTCCTTTAAAAATTTTTTTAAATGGTATGTGTGGGCTGGGGATATAGCTCAGCAGCATAAGCACTTGCCTGGTAAGTACAAGGTCCTAAGTTCAATGCCCCATACAAAAAAAAAAAAAGATATTTGTGTGTGTGTGTGTGTGTGTGTGTGTGTGTGTGTGGTACTGAGGCCTTTGCATTGAGCTACCTCCTCAATTCTTTTTTTTTTAATTTTGAGACAGGGTCTCAGTAAGTTGGCCAGCCTGGACTGGAACTTGGGATCCTCTTGCCTGAGTGCCCTAGAGTGCTGAAATTTCAGGCATACACTACAGTATCCGACTACAAAATTTTATTTTATTTTTTTCCAACTTCAATTTTTAAAAAAATCCTCTTTAAAATAAAATGGAAAAAAAATTTTAAAAAATCAATTAAAACACAAGAATACATTTTCACTGTAAAAAATGTACACTGAGCAGATAAAGTCAAAGTGCCCCTTTTTGAAGCCTCTGGGTCCTAACCTCCCTGAGGGCACTTTGAAAAGCCCTTAGGAAGCTCCTTTTAGACTCTGGCTCTGTGTTTAAGACACTGAAATACAGGGTGCTGTTTTGGACTTTCCTTTTTATGCTTATTTGATTCTGTGATCTTTGATTTTATAATAAGCACTTAGGCAGAGGAAAACAAAACATCCAGTATTTTAAAAAAAAGTCTCCATCCATGCTATGTGATCCTGCACATTATAGAAACAGTGTACACAATATAACTCAATGTTTATTTTGAAACAAAAAACAAGAGTGTGCACTGTCTGAGCACAGAGAAAGACCCAGAGAGACAAAAAGTGAGCCGTTAATCGTGGGTGAGGTGGAGAAGCAGAAGTAAGGGAGGTGATTAGGGATGGCTTTCTCATTTTATGTATGGTTTTTCTGGTTCTATCACTTTTGAGTAGATCTCCGGTTCAGAGCTCAGCAGGAACTCAGCCCCAGCTCTCCTGCCCCAGGCAGCCAATGTAACCAGAGCTGCTGGTTACTTTCTGGAAAGGTATGCCAGGCATGCATTTATGTGCTTCTGTAATGAGACTTTTGCTTCTTTGAGTTTATATTACCTATTTGATATAAAAATTACATTTATACACATAAAATATGTTCATATGAAGGCAAAGAAAAACTTACTGGAAGTACAATTTGCCACTCAAATAGACATTCCCTCAGAATACTGGATTATAGGTGAGATTTTTTCCTTACAGCTTACTGTACTTTCTAATCTTTCTCAGCTACACCACCTATTGAGGGAAAATGAAAGTCTTAATTTGTTTTTTAAAGGTACTTTACCAAGGAGTCACTGAAAACTACTGAGGCAGTGGAAAGGTACAAGACGGGTGAGGGGATTGAATCTCACCACCAAGGGGTATGGCAGGAAAGGAGATGCCAAGCAGTAGCGCTCAGGGCCCAGGGGCTCAGTCATTTCGCCTTGGACTTGACCCTCCCCCACCATGTCAAAGCTGCTTGGGCTGCCACATGGCTCTGCAGCTCTGGTGGGAAAACAAGGCAGGCTCAGAGAACACAGACCTCCCTCCCCTCTGCAGGCAGCAGCTGGCCAGGCGGCTGGAGCTATGCACCCCTTGAGGGAGCCAAGGCCTGTTAGAATCCCTTTGTGGAGTCCCTGAGGGCAGATGTTCTAGTCGTGGGCCCTTGGAAGGCAGGACAGCACTGGGAAGGACTCAGGCCAAGGGAACCCTCTTCGGCCTGACAGGCAACAAGGCCTTCCTTCCCCACCTGCTAGCAACTCACAAAGCCACCTTGGAGCAGCTGGGGTGGCACCTTTGAGCAAGCCTGGTCTGACCAGTGCTACTGGAACCCTGAGCGCTCTTGTCCCCAGGAGCCCTCAGCTGCCTGAGAGCTGCTCTGAGGGGCTCTCTGTCCATCACAGCACCTTCTATGCTGCCACGACTCAGAGGCCAACCTTCCAAGGACCAAAGTTAGCCTGCTGCCAAAACAGCTAGGCAGATTTTCACCAAATGGGGTGTGTATGGGTGTGTGCGCAGAAAGGTCTCCCTGAGAAGTTTGTAGTGCGCACAAAACGGATGCCAAGAGGGTCTCAGTATGGGAGTGCACCTCAAAGACTGAGGCTTTCTTCCTCCAGAATCACTGAAAAGCCAGGCAGACAGGCTGTGTGGCTCCTGGGTAAGGGACCATTTTAGGGGGAGTATAGCCAAAGAGCCCCAATCAAATGTCACTGTGAAAATGGGACAGTGCCAACTGCCAGCAATGGTTTGCAACATGGCTGCTCCTTCCATAGCAAAAGGCAGCTCAACACAGACAGCTCTTCTCGAGCGGCAGCAGAAACGTATGTATTGATTTAACTAGGCAAAGGCTCCTCCAGGTCCACAGCCAGCACAGTGGTTGTGATGGTAACAATGACAATATGTTCTGTTCTGTATTGAACAAGCCATTCTGATTCTATCCCGAGCACTTTACCTCCTTGCTTCATTTCATTCTCACAAACACCTCTGAAAGTAAGAATAAATATTCCCATCTTATAAATAAACAGAAACACTGAACACTTGTATGATTTGCTCAAGGTTACGGCCACTTGCAAGTAAAGGGCAAGGCCAGGATTCCAACCTGGGCCTGTATGGTTCTGAGTCTGGGTTTGCCCTGCAGCACACAGACCAGGGTTAGGCTGTACTGGAAGACAGCAGAACTAGAATTAGAACCCTAGTAGTCAGGTACCAATACTCTTCCTATGCCATGGGGAGGGAAATCTGGATGAGAAATGTATTAGACAGGGATGTAGTCACTAGACTGAGTAAACGCTTAAAGGTTCTCAAAACATGCAAAGGTCCTAGAAAATTCCCCCAGAAGGGCCGGGGATTTAGCTCAGTGGCTCAAGTGCTTGCCTGGTAAGTGTGAAGTCATGGTTTGATCCCTGGTACCAAAAAAAAAAAAAAAGTAGAATAATCTTGGGTTTAAGTCTTATCTTTGTTTTCCTTCATCCCCACTAATACATGGCAATTCTACTCCTAGATACATACCCAAGAGAACTGAGAACCCATTATTCATGGAAACTTGAATGTGAAAGTTCATGGCACCATTATTTACAATAGCACCAAAGTGGAAACATTCCAGATGTCCATCAACTGATGACGAAGAAGTATGATATGGTCTATCCACACAATGGATTATTATTAAGTCATGAAAACGAATGAGGCTCTGAAACAGGGTTCAACATGGACAGCTAAACCCTGAAAGCTTTGTGCTAAGTAGAAGAAGTCTGTCAACCAAGATTACATATTGCATGATTCCATTTGAATGAAATATCCAGAACAGACAAATATACAGAGTCAGAAAGTAGTTTAGTGGTTGCCAGGAGCAGGAGGGATGTGGGAGCAGGAAGTGATTTCTAACAGGTATGGGATTACTTTTGAGGCGAATGAAATGTTCAGGAATTAGATTATGGTGATGTTTGCTCAACATCACAAATATACTAAGAAAAAAAGAAAAGAAAATTCTTGAATGCATTTTAAAATGGTGAACTGTATAGTCTGTGAATTAAATTACAATTTTAAAATGCCCAAGAGTCTGGGGACACAGTCAGTGGTAGATCATTTGCCTAACATGCATAAGTCCCTTGGGTTCAACCCCCAGTACCACATACACACAAAAAAAAAGCCAAGTAAAGATTAGAACTGACACAGTGGAGACCCCAGCCTCACGTGTGTGGGCACAGTGGAAGGAGCAGTGTCCGGTACAGGTTACGGTTCAGACATGGCAGCTGTTACAGATTACATCAACATGGACCCTGGCTTTCTGCCCCAGATAGCAGGGTGGGGAACGAGACTGGATAGGAGAGGCTAGTGTTGATTCTTGAGCAGCAGCCCAGCTGGGGCACAGTGTCACCACAGAGCTCTGTGAGGGCATGCCGCCTCCCTTCCCCGCTTCCCAAGAGCTGTCTCCATGGCAACCACATCAGCTCAGGCCAGGGGCTCCCGTTCCCCGTCGGGTGACAGCATCACCTCAGCAACCTGTCAGGATAGCAATGGCAGATCTCGATGATGGGATTGCAGCTCTGGCAGAAGAACTGCTGAAGGACCCTGGTTTCCAAGGAAACCATGTCAGGAAGGAGAGGGAGGAAGAGAGGACAAACAGCGAATAAACACAGGCTCCAGTCTCCTGCACACGATTCCAAAACGCCACAGGTATATGAGAAGGGTCAGACCAGCCCCCTTCACATCTAAGGGAGGGTGAACCAGGGCTTCTTCAGCATCTGCTCAGTGCCAGGCTCTACACAGGGCTCTTACAGTTAAAATTTTAAATTCCCATGCCAAGTACATTTCCTTTTTCCCTTTTCTTTACTTTTTCTTTTTTTCTGAGACAAGGCCTCACCATGTAGTCCAGACTGGCCTTGAACTCACTTCAGTAGCCCACACTGGCCTTGAACTCATGATGATCCTCCTGCTTCAGCCTCCCTCATGGTGGGATTACACCACCACACCTGGCCTTCCTTCTTTTCAGTACTGGGGATCGAACCAAGGGCCCAACCCCTTTTTGTGTTAAGACAGGGTCTCCTAAGTCATTTAATTGCCTATCTTAGGTTTGAACTTTCAATCCTCCTGGGATTACAGGCACACACCACTACACTATGCTCATCTTTTCTGTTTTTGAAATGAGGTTTCACTATGCTGCCAGGCTGGCCTTGAGTTCCTGGGCTCAAGCAATCCTCTTGTTTCAGTCTTCCCAGTAGCTGGGATTACAGGCACACTATGCTTGCCCTAAGTATCATCTTCCTATTAAAAAAACTCCTAACTTGTGCTGAGTTGTAGCTCCATGACTGAGCATGCCCAAAGATCCTAGATTCAATTCCTAGCACCCCAAAAGTAAAAAACAGAATTAACGAAATAAAAAGCAAAAGTTGCCAGGTGTGGTGGTGTATGCTATGTAAGCTCAGCATTGGGGAGAGGCTGAGGCAGGAAGATCGCTGAGGGTTCAAGACCAACACAGGCTACATAGTGAGTTCAAGGCCAGTGAACGATATATAGCAACGATATAGCAAGACCCTGTCTCAAAAAAAAAAAAAAAAAAACTGAAGTCATTCTCTCTTTTCCTCCATCAATTTTAATTCCTCAGACCAGACTTCTGCTGTGCATTCACACACAGACATGCATGATTCAAAACCACTCTGCACATATGGTCTTTCAAAAGAACTAGTAAAATAATAACAACATAATAGGTACAGTTCTACAACTTCCTCCTTTTAATAATGTTCCTCGGGGGCTGGAGATATAACTCAGTGGCAAAGCACCTGCCTGGCAAGCATGAGGTCCTGAGTTCAATTCCCAGTACCAAAAAATAAAAATAATTTTAAAAAATAGTAATGTTCCTTGGATATCTTTCGACATCAGAATATAAAAATATTTTTTTTAACATGGTACAGAATATATAGTACAACATAAATTTTATCATCGTAGCCATTTTTTCTTTTTTCTTTTGTTAAGATATATGTTACATGAAATTTAACATTTTTAACCTTCTTTGTTGTTACTGTTTTTAGTGCGGGAGACTGAACTCAGGGTCTTGCATATGCTAAGTACATACTTTACTACTGAGCCGCACCCCCAGACTTAACCATTTTTAAGCATCTAGCTTCGTGGCCATAAGTACACCCACAATTTGCAACCATAACCACTATCTGTCTCCAAAAACTTTTCATAACTCCAAACTGAAAGAAACTATACTTACTAAACAATTCCTCACTCCCCTAGCCCTGAAAGTCTCTCTATTTTATTTGTCTCTACAAATTTAACTACTCTACTCACCTCTTAGAGGTGGAGTCAGTATTTGTGCTTTTCTGCCTAGTTTATTTCACTTAGCCTACTGTTTTCCAGCCTTGTCTATACTTCAGAGTAATCAATAGTCCACTGTACGTAAACACCACACTGTTTTATTCATTCATTTGCTGATGGACACTTGGGTTGCTTCTCTCTTTTGGTATTGTGAATGCTACTATAGATATGGGGGTTCAACTGTCTCTTCAAGTCTTTGCTTTCAATTTGGGCTAAAAACCTAGAATAAGAATTGTATATTTAATTTTATGGTTAATTCTATGTTGAATTTTTCGAGGCACTGCCATACTACCTTATTCTTTTTAACATTTTCACAGTGGTCTATGATTACTCAAACTTTTCTTTTTGTGTGCAGAAGACTGAACCTTGGGACTAAGTACATGCTCTAGTTGGGCAAGTATAGTCACCGACTGTCAGAAGGTTGAAGTGAGGGACCACTTGAGCCCTGCCAAGGCCAGCTGACATCAAGACACTGGCAAAAATGAAATTAAAATAAAAACTAAAAGCTTCAGAAGCAAGCTCTGTACCACTGGGCTATACCCCCAGCCTCTCTGATAACGCAGTCTTATTAATCCAAACAGCCTCGTGAGTTGGGTACCGTTATTATCCTGACATGAGAAAGGAAGAAAGACCTGAGGAGGAAAAGCAGCTTCAGGTCGCAGCCATGTCTCCACTCAGGAAAAGCTGTGTAAACTCAGCAAGCTGGTCCTCTCTGGGCCTCAGTTTCCCTGCCCGTACAAGAGGAACAGGCTAAAAAAAGAAAAAGAGGAACAGGTTGAACCCTAAGATACTTTCTAAAACTGTCTCCCAGGAAGGAGGGTTGAAGAAAGGAGAAGGGAACAGGAAAAAAAGAATTAAGATATATTATATTTCCTCTGATGAATGTGATCAATATATAAGACAAATACGTACTAATAAAAAAAAGTTTAAAAATAAAATAAAAATAGAACTTTCTCCTCTTTTCACCATCAAGGGTGGCAGCAACAAGACAGTTTGAAGGAGGGCAGGAGGCGCTGGCACCAACACGCCCAGTGTGAAGGGCAGCCGAGGCCTGCTCTGTTCTCAAGAGGCTGTGGCACCCGTCTTGGGCTGCTGTCAGACGTGCCCTCAGCAAACCTACCGTACTGAGTGTGCCCCAGGAGAATGCACAAGCCTAGGATATCCCTAAGCAGCCAATCAGCCTAGCTGAGCTGTGCCTCTGGGGACAGACCCTAGACTCCAGGCTTTCAAGGGCACTCTGGACATGAGGCCAAGCCTCCCTTTCTCAGGAGCTGTTGGAGATGACCCAGCAAGCATGGTGCCTACCACATAGTAGGAGGCGAGGGTATGCCAGGAGGAGGATCTAGTGTGAGCAAAGATGGTGCCTGAGGTCACATTCAGGAAGCATCTGGTACCCAGAAACACGCCGGAGACCCAGGTCCAGCACTCATCCCACAGCCAGTGGCAGTGCCTGGAAGTTCCTAGGGCTTCTCCACACTAGGGCACTAGTGCCCATTTCACAGGTTAGGAAGCTGAGGCAGAAAGAAAAGAACCCTATGCAGGGCGCTGTTTCATGTGTTCTCCAAAACACATCTTCCAGAGACTGAGGATCTCTGATGGATGACTCATGCTCATTTACTCCTTGAGGACAGGACTAGGTGCATTTCGTTCACGGCTGGATCGGTACTGCCCAGCACAGTGTACACACCAGGTGCTCAGGAAATGCGTGCCAGAGGAAGGAAGGGATGAACAGCCTGCAGCCAGTCACGCTCTCACCTCTCTCGGCCGTTCTAGCTCTGTCTGCAGCACCTGCTTGGCCAGCTCAGTCTCGATGAGCCGCTGCCGAAGCTCCTCGTTCTCCTCTTCCAGCCGTGCCCGCTTCTTCTCCACCACCTCGAGCTCCTTGTGCAGCCGCATGGAGATGTCCTTGGAGACCTGGGCCAGGGTGAGAGTGAGGAGGGTGTAAACAGGCTGCAAGGGAACCAGCTCAGATGACAGCCCCACATGGCAAGTCCCACTGACTGTCCCTGTAGAGCAGGGAGGCAGTTCCTAGGGCTCCTCCACACTATCCCAAGTGGCCCTCACAATGACTAGGGGGCTTAGGAGGCAGGCAGGCTCCTATCTTACCACCCCCATTAGTAAATGAGGAAACTGAGGCACAGAGGGATTCCCAAAACTCACCAAGAGTCATGCTTCTAGAAGGCCACACACCTAAAACCCAAACTCAGGTACTCCATGCTATAATGGTCCTGTTTGTTCTTAGGAATAGGTGTTTATTTGCTTGGGGCTTTTAATGCTTCCTAGGACCGGGCTTAGCCACCCCTGGATCCATCCTCGCAAGAGCCTATCATGGGGCCAGAGCTCAGCTTCAGGAAGGGCATGAGCTGAGGAAGCCCAGACAGAGCAAGATGGGTGGTGCGCAACCCAGGGCAAGTCATTTCCCAGCTCTGGGCCTCTGGTCCCCTCAGTCGTAGAATGGGCGCAGCAGTAACAGGACCAACAGGAAGCTTGAATCAGCGCATACACGCGAAGCCTCAGCTTGATGCCTGCCACAGTGAGTGCCACGTGAGCAGGGGCTGCTGCTCTGAGAAGCTAATGTCCAGAGAGGGGCATGACTTGCTGGAGGTCACAGTGACCCCGAGGCCTGTTTCCAACTGTCTGAAATGTAGAACATGCCCGAAGTGACAAAAGCTGGGCAGGTGTCCAAGTCATCCCTCCTGACAGAGCTAACAGAGCTGCAGTCTCAGTACTAGCTCCAGGCCTCTGCAGCAAAAGCACCCAATTCCAGGAAGACGCCCTCTTTCCTGTCGCCTGCTGGCTGGGTGTGACAGGCCAGGGAAGTGATCAACGGGGATAACAAAGACTTTTGAATTGTAAAATTGCAACCAGTCTTCATTGCTAAGCAATGAAAATGAACCCACTTTACTGACAGGGAAACTAAGGCTCCAGGTAGAAGTGACTTGCTCAGGTCAGACACAGCAAGTAGGAGCTGAGCTTAGGAGTTTGGCTGAGGAGTCAGCATAACTGGGGCTCCTCCAGGGGCATAAAGGCTTGGGCAATGGGACCCACGTGTGGGGCAGACAGCCCAGCACTCTATGCCTGCCAGTATCGGAAATGACCATGGGACCTCCTCTCTGCCAGAAGGGAAGAGGGCCCTCCCCAGCTCTGCCCTCTGCCTGGGCCCAAACCCAGCACAACACAGACCCCTTGGCAGTGTGTAAGGCAGGCCAGGAAAAACAACAGCCAGAGAGGAAACCGGCCACTGCTCCTCCTCCCCGCGCTGCCCAGTGTCCCCTCTGTCCCTCAAGATCACCTTGGGCTTCTGGCCCAGGAGCTTCTCCACATCATCAAACCTTCCTCATCCTAAAGTGGGGTTAACAGTCCATCAGTGTCGGAACAGGAATTTGCAAAGGGAAAACTAGATTCAAGCCTGGATGCAGTAACAGCTGGCTGTGTGACCCAGGACAAATGTTTACCATCTGAAGTCAGTCTGGCCAGTGGCAAAAGAAGAAAGGAGGTGGGCTGCCGTGAGGATAATGGTTGGGTGGGTGGCCGGAATACAGGATGCACTCAAAAATACAAGGTTTTTTTTTTTAAACAATTAATGCTTTGCAATGAATTACAAAAGTTGAGTTAATTTCAGTTTCATGAACTTGGCTGACCCATTTTTGATTATGTGAAATAGTTAGGAACTATAAGGAGTTGTTGAGAGGCCACAAGCTCAAGGTGACATGAATACCAGGATTTTTAATGCACTGTCAAGATTACTGCTTTGGCTGGGTGCCATGGTGGATGCGTGTAACTATTCAAGAGGCTAAGGCAGGAGGATCATGAGCTGAAGGCCAGGGTTGGGCAATGAAGTAAGACCTCACCTTAAAAAAAATTAGTGGCTTAGCTATGTGTTCGTTTTATCACCTTAACCCAACTCTAGGACTTTTGCTAGACATGTTCAACCCTACACTTCTGGCTATAACCCCCAGCTCAAGGCTAGCAGGTCACCCAGGAAGCCTCTGTCCTGATCCCATTTCATTCACTCATTCATCTTTGGCACCAGGGACAGAAATGATGGGGGAGAGAAATCAAGGCTCCAAACCATGCATGGAGATACCCATTCATATCTCTGTGTTCCGATACATGCCCACTGGATAAACAAACAAATCTCAGCTCCAATAAAGGAAAGTGAAGGAAATGGAGTGAGTGACTTAATGCAGATGGGGAGCAGCCCCTGCCCTCCCATTGTCCTCTCCCAAACTTGCTCCCACCAGGGCTGGCTCCTCCCTACCAAGGGCACTGCCCCACCTCTACCACTGTCACCACTTGGGGAGGCTACCAGGTCCCCACCAAGAAATAATGATCCAGGTAAATTCCTTTGTGCCCTTTCCATAGAATTGTGTCACCATGTGCTCCACACTCCTAGGGCTACGAAGTCAAGAAAGGATGCCCAGGCAGCTTCTAGAATTCCAACTTGGACAAGAGTTTGTAGCACCAAGCCCTACAGTGCCATGTCCCCCATGGAGGCCAATGGGAGCAAAAAGCACCCCTGCTGCCAAACTGGGAAGCAGGAAGCAGTCGCCTGGGCTCATTCTTTCCCAATCCTCAAGTGGCCCTGGATCTTGAACCTTCGAAGGTGATGTACGGAACCAGCTAGCACTTCCCCTGTGCTTACCACATACTCTTCATTGTCACCGCCCCAAGCACTTTGATTATTATCTCTATACTGAGGCTCAGAAAGGAAAGGTCATTTGACCAAGGTCACACAGTTAAGAAACTACCAAACCAACATTTAAAATTTAGTGGGTCATCTCTAAACTCTTGCTCTCAACCTGAGCCTGCAATAGGAACAAAGCTAGAAGACCCATCAGATTACCATAAAAATTCTAATAAGTACCAAGAGCGGGTTTATTATGTCAGGTACATGAAGGGCCCCAGGCATTTGTCGCCTTTGATCCTCTCAGCTATCCCCCAAAGTAGCAGGACTGAGATACCAAGGGAGGGGAGGCAGCTGCAGCTTCCGGAAACCAGGGCAAATCCCCAAAGCACAAACAAATGCGCTCAGCCATGAGGTCACTGTTTACAGTGCCCAGCCCAGCTCCTGCCAAACACTACCAACTGCCTCTGGTCCCCAGCTCCTCAGCACACTGGCTCCTGGTCCTCAGGTTTCAAGATGTTCCCCACTCTGACCCTCAGGGAGAGGGATGGGAACTCTTGCTATGGAACATCCTCTGGGCAGCCAGAATTCTGGGCTATATGTCACTGAATTGTCCCCAAAATTCTAGGAGAGTGGGAATGTCATCCCATTTTATAGATGAGGAAACACTGTGGTGCAAAGAAGTGGCCGGCAGCCTGCATGGGTCACCCAGGAATTAAATCCAAAACTGCAACATTTTCCTCAACACTGGTACCTTAGGAAGGGAACATGATACTGATAGGGGGCCTCCCTGATCTGGGTCATCTAATCTTTGCAGGAGATGATAGGGAAGTCAGCATTCTGAGGACTTCTAAAAAGGCCCTAGAACATCCCAAATCCTGGAAGAAGTGTAGGGGCCAGAGGTGGCCAGTTCAGATGGAGGCCAGAGGATGAGCTCAGCGCTGCAGCTGCAGGGTGGGCAGCGGGAAGAGGGGAGGGGGCAAGGCTGATGCTGATTGGCTAGTTCAAATCTCAACAGAAGGGGCCGCCCCTTCGCCCGACTCCAGAGAACCACCCCCTTACACACACACACACACACACACACACACACACACACACACCACCACCACCCACCAGCTGCTCTCACCCCGCCCCTTAGGCAGGCTGAGCCAGCCACAGCCAGGGCCCCAGTCTGTCCTCCACCCCTCTTCTCTATCTCTCTTCAGTCTGATTTTGTGTGTTCCTCCTAGAACTCCTCAGTGACCCAGGCCCACACTTTGTCTGAGCTTCTCCAGCTCAACTGTGGCCCCACCAGCACATTCTCTGCTCTAATCACCCTCCTCCCACCCTTCTCTACCGCTCTCCCTGCCCAACCCTGTGCTTGGATTTTTTTTTTTTTTCTTCTCAGACAGCATGTCTGTTGCCGAGGCTGGCCTTGAATTCTTGTGCTCAAGAGATTCTCCACAGCCACAGAGCCCAATAGTGCTTGGAACCTGAGCATTTGTACAGCCAGCTACCCTAGGAGCTGCCCTGAGCCCTCAGAGACAGGTGCTGTTTGGCCTTGGAGACTTGTCCTTTCTGTGTTCAGTTTCCTCCTGTGTGACCCCACTGGGCACAGTCAGGATAACAAAGGGTGCCACCCTTGCATGGTGTAGGCCTCACGGCAACTTCCCTTGGCTCTGCCCCTTCAGGAATTAGCTCTCGTGGCCCTTAAATAACATATTCCACTCCTGGGCCTCAAACTTGCCAGTGCTTTCTAGCATGAGATGGGGAATGGGGTCGGTCTGCTCCAGATCTGTGTGTGTGGACTCCCCGCCTAACTGCTCCCCTGCTCCCTTATAGAGGCCATCTCTCTGGAACTTTCTCTCCATCCCCTGGCACATACCCACTTTTCCCCGGGCCTGAGCTCAGAAGTCATCCTTGCAAGATTTCTTAGGACCTCCAGGTTTTGCCAGGGGCCCCCAGCCACAGCCTCTAAAACCCTCACTGGGCTGAGTTCTAAAAGTAGTGGGGGGGGGGGGCTGGGGTCCCCAAGGAGTTCTCAGCTCCCAGACTGGGGCTTTCATACACAGGCAGGGTGAGCTTCACTCCTGTAGACTCCACCTCTAGCTCCCCCACCTCTCCCCTGCTTCCCAAGAGCAATGGGCCAGACACTGAGGCTTGGGACACTGAGGAGGTCTGAGCGCTGCCACCGACACATGAAGCGACTCTGACAGGTACCTCCGATGTCTGAACCTTGTTTGGAAAATGGACATCATAATAACAGCTAAGGTTTTTCCGTGCTTATAGTGGCATTTTATCTATATTATCTCACTTCATTTTCATACACCCTTGTGAGGTCGGAGTCGAAATACACGTAACATGCTCAAAGTCACAAACCCAGGCATATCAAGCAAAGACCTGAGCCAGCCTGACCCAACTTCAAATCTTCAGTCCTCTCACTAGCAATGCAAGACATTGCCATAGACTTGTCTTAGGACACATGGAGCCCAATACCGTGAGTACACGGCTGACACCCAGTAAACGGTAGCTGCTATTAGTAGAATTCACATTGTGGTAACACTTTCAAATGCCCCTGGCGAAAGGCCCGTTGCTTCATCAAGGATCCCCACTTGGCAGATGGGGAAACTGAGGCTCATGGCCCCAGCCCCAACAAGGGCACCTGTGAAGGTTGAGGGAGGCTCACCTTGACATCCTGCTCCAGACCACGGATGAGCTCGCCATCCACCTGGCCAGTCTGGGCAGCACGGAGGCTGCGGCGCTCAGCTTTGCGAAGCCGGTACTGTAGAATACGGCAGGTCTTGCTGGCCTGGTCCAGCTGCTGCCGCAGCTCCTGCAACTGGTACACATCCTCCTCCATGTAGACATCCCGCATCTCTAGCATCTCAGCCCGAAGCTCCTCAATCTCATCCTGTGGAGAAGAAAGAGTGGTCACATTGCCGGTTCCTGTGGTATAGGCCAGGGTGCCTGAGTGCCTGCCACACCCAATGCTGAACCAGCACACAGGGGCTTGGGTGTAGCAGACTGAATAACAGACGATTGAAGATATCCATACCCACTTTCATAACTGCAACTGCGTCACCTTACACTGCAAAAGGGACTTCGAAGACATGACTGAGTTAAGGACCTTGCTGGAAGATTACATGGGCTTATAAAAAAAAGTGTTTAAAAAATGATTTTACTGTAAAAAGACACATTGCTTTTTTTTTTTTTTTTTTTTTTTTTTTGGTACCAGGGATCGAACTCATGACTCGCACTTGCCAGGCAGGCACTTAAGCCACTGAGCTAAATCCCCGGCCCCAAAAAAGACACATTGCTATAATTCCCCTCTCTTCAAACACACTGAAGCCATCACTCTTGCCACTTTCTGAAAGTTACAGAAATCCTTTTTTTATGAATGTCTTTATGAATTACGATTAAAAAAATATAGTGAATGCTACTGCGGAATGCCATCCAATGGGCAAGCAAACGGTAAAAACATTATGTTGTGTCTTCTTTCACTTTATTTATTGGATCTGGTGCCATTCGACCTCTGGTCAAAACAACCATGCAAAGTAAACGTTGTAAATAAATTCAGGACATCAAGGCAGCCATGACAATGCAACTAAAGACACTCAGGAAAGAGAACTTCCAAACTGCTTCACAAAGTGGCAAGAACAATGAGGTAAGTGCATCTGAAGGAAAGGCAAATATTTTGAGGGGAGTTAATGGCATTGTGCTTGCTGTTTATTATAATAAATTTTTTAAAATGTAAACACACACCATATTTTTCCATGTTGGATTCTGTGGGTGGGTCCAATGTAATTGCAAGGATCCTCAAAAGACGGAGGCACGTGAGAGAAGGCCACATGAGCGTGGAAACAGAGGAAGTGAAATGCTTCGCAAACAGAGGAAGGGCCACAAGCTAATGACTGCAGGCTGCCTTCAGAAGCTGGAAAGGCTAGGGCAAGGAAATTCCCTCAGAGCCTTCATAAGGAATAAAGTTGCCAGGCCCTTGATTCTCAAATTTCTAACTTTCAGAATCGGAAGGTAACCTGTAGGGACGCCATTGTTAATCAATGGTTTGGATCTGAAATGTCACCCAAAGGCCATGAACTAAAGATTTGGTCACTGTAGCCTATGGCACTACTGGAAGTCGGTTGAATCTTCAGGAAGCAGGGCCCAGTGTCAGTCAGGTCACTGGGGGGGGGGGTGTGCCTTTGAAGGGGACATTGGAACCTTGGCCTCTCCCTCCCTCTCTTTCCCTTTCTAACCATTATGAAGTGAGCAGCCTCCTCCACCACGATGTCTCGTTTTGCCATAGGCTCAGTGATGGATTTAAGCAACAGATCAAAACTGTAAACTAAATAAATCTTTCCTCGTTTTAACTTTATTACCTCAGGTATCCTGCCACAGTGATGAATAGCCAACTGACACAGCTACTAAATTTGAGATTAGTTATACCAGCAGTAGGAAATGAATACACACTCCACAATTATGAGTGCTATGTATTAGGTCCTGTGCTAAGCACAGGGATACGGAGGGACAGTTGGAAACTAGCCCTTCTAAGTCTTCTGACCCAAGACTCATTGGGAAAACACACAATAAATAAAAAAATAAAAACAGAAAATCCAGATACTGTTAAGTGCCACAGAAGCAGCAAAAATAAAATTAAAGACATAGCAGTATGGGTAACATGATAGAGTGACCGGGGAGGTACTATGTTGGGGAACATGTCACGGACCCACCTCTAAAGAGGGAGCATGTAAATGAGACACAAGGAAACATCCATGCAGAGAGAGCCAGAAAGAGACCATTCTAGGCAAAGAGAACAGTATGTGCAAAGGCTCAGAGGCAGGAAAGAACTCAGTGTGTTGAGACACCAAGGCAGCCATGGGGTGTCATGAGGAAACCAGGCAGGAGTCATCACATAGGGACCTGAAGAGCTGAGTAATCTGGGTTTGGGTTTTCAGTGTATGTGTGGTGGGGTGAGCTCACTTCCTCTGCCACCAGCTCCCAGCTACCCCTCACTTCTCCTTTGTAGTGATTCACTCATCTGCAATTCTTTAAGTTTATCTCCCAGTGACCGTGAGAGATTAGAAGGCCGCTCCACTTGCCCAGTCCCCCACAACCTGCATACGCCTTAGCAGCCTGCAGGTTCCCAACCAAGACTAACTGAATGAATGAATGCAGGCATGCTAGCTAGGTGAAAGACTGAAAGAGAGAAAAACCAAGGTAAAATGATCAAGCACCCCATGCAAGAGGGGAGAAGAAATGCACAGTTATTATCTCATAACAGGTCAAAACCGAGGCCCAAATGGGAATCATAATGCTTAGCCAAGTGTGGCTGACTGGCTTAAATAAGATTGTACATTAAAAATAGAACCTGAGCCTGAAGGGATGAGGACTTGCTAGAGAAAGCACCCAAGGGTGACACCAATGGGACCAGGATATGGAGTAGGGGGTAGAGAAACCACTCTGGAGAGGGCGCCAGACCTAGAAAGCTAGAGGCCCAACTGGTAGAGTCTCCTTCCCCAAAGAAAACAGGTGCCATGGATCATGCCTGTAATTACAGCACTTTGGAGGCTGAGGCAGGAGGATAGCAAGTTTGAGGTCCATCTAGACCACATGTGGTCTGTCTCAAACACAACACAAAACAAAACAAAACAAAACAAAACAAGCCTCAGATTCTTTGCTCCTTAAGCTCCCCCCATGACAAAGGGATGCCCCCTACTCCTGGCTGTTCCCACATCTCTTGCCCCAGACTTAGTGGACTGAAGGTTGGGAAGGAAACAAGCATGGGGAGCCACCTTCACACTTGTCCTCTGGGCAAGGGCAGGTGTGGTCCAGGGAGTCAGCCTGGAGGTTTCCTTGGGGAAAGGAAAGGCCTGGGGTGTAATTGGGGACAGGGTTCAGTGGTGGCCTGTAGGTCATTTCTTGGTGGTATGAAAGCTGACCGAATTCTGCACACTCATCTGCTTGCCTCCTGGGACCATTTCTCAGACAGATCTACACCCAGGAGAGGAAGACAGAGGTGACAAATAACTGCTTCTCGAAAACCCACGGATGCTATCTCACTACATTGTCTATGAAAAGGTTTTGTCCCTACTGGCCTCTCTCCTGGGGGTACACTCAGCAGCACCCCAAAGGTAGCTGATTCCACCTATCAGGAGCAGAGAAAAAGTCACCGCACCAAGATCCCCCCACACCATTCCCAAATACACACAGATTCCCACCCCACACCTAGGCAGACCAGAAGTGCAAAAGAAGGAAGTAACACTGTCATCGCACATCAGCTGGGGAAATGAGGAAGTGAGGGGAACAGAGGCTGGTCCAGCTGCTGGAGTAAGGCAGCATGAAGGAAGCAGCACCCAGGAAGTACAAGCAGAAGGCTAAATTCAAGCCAACCTGGGCCATGCAGGCCTATGTTTAAGTTCCAGCCGGGCCACTTATGACTGCCTCACTTATCCCTCCTCCAGTCAGACTGACAGGGTCTGCTATTGGGGAGGATGTGGTCGTCTGAGTAGGCCTCAAAGCTCAGACTGAGCCCAAGGGAAAAGCAAGTAATATAAAAGGTCATGATGCTAGGTTATATTAACACCTCCCATTGGCTTCATCCACCAGTGGTACCTGTATGACAGTCCTACCAGGCAGCTTGTACCACCCAATGGGAGTGCCCTATGCCATCCAATGGAACATGCCAATTACAGCCCCCCTGTGAACCGTTAACAGATATATGACATTTAGATTAGGAAGATCACCTCTTTTCATGTAGTATCACATTCAGGGTACTGGAGTCATTTGGGGGAATTGGGTATTTCAATAACTGACTTCTTTTTTCTTTTACGTGTATGGTGCTGAGGGTTGATTCCAGGGCCTCAGGCATGCGAGGCAAGCATTCTACCACTGAGCTACGTCTCCAGTCCAGTAACTGATTTTTTTATTTATGAAAGTAAAACATGAAAATAAATAAAAAATAGCTGGGCATGGTGGTGCCTCCTGTAATCCCAGCACTCTGGAGGCTGAGGCAAGAGAATCGTTGCAAGTTCAAGATCAGCCTGGGCTACAAAGTGAGCTCAAGGCCAGCCTGAACTGCACAGGGAGACCTTGTCTCAAAAAGACCAAAAAAAAAAAAAAAAGAAAGAAAGAAAAGAAAAACATGATCACAGAGACAGTTTCGAAAGCACAGAAAACATATATACATATATCACACATAATTCCTGCACCTGGTCCTAAATCATAGCGGCGTGAACCCTAAAGTAGCATCAGTATCACTAGGGAACTTGCTAGAAATTCTCATGCTCCAATCTAGATCTACTGAATCGGAAACTCCAAGGGATTTCTATCTTTTGTCCTAAAAGGGCAAGAGTCCCATTTCTCAGCACAGCCCCCACCCAAGGCCCTACACAGGCAGGGTCTCAACAAGCATCTACTGAAGCAGTGAATGAACCAATGGTCTCTGCACATGAGCAGCTGTCTCCCTAAAGCCTGCCCCTCACCACAGTCCATTTTTGACAAACAGGCTGCTACAGCCACGTCAGTCTTTCCTAGGATGGAGGGGGCAGACCTCTAAGGAGGGGGGGATCTATCCCAGCTGCAGGCAGAATGCGGGCCAGTCCCTCCTGGCACGGGCCCACATGAGAGGATGAGTTGACAAAAGCGAGCTTGTGGCCTGCACAGGCGTCTGCTGGGACGTGGGCAGCAGAAGCTGGCGACCGCAGGCCTGAGGTGGGGGCAGGGGAAGGGGCTGCAGGGCATGGGGCACATCGCCAGCGGGCAGGACCCTGTTCTACAGCAGAGGCTCCGAATCCACGCTGAGCCCAGGAATCCTCTGAAGGGCTCAGTCCTGCAGCCAGGCTTCACCCCAAGGAAGCTCTTGGGTGACAGATCCAACTGAGAGAGCTGGGGGCTCTGCTGGAGATGGGGGGAGTGCAGGCCGCCCAGCCCCTTCATGGGCAAACCCAGAAGTGGAGAAGAAGGGCCAAACCCCACTGATTCAGTGGGACAGGTGGCTACAAGTGTAAGGTTGTTGAAGTCTTTCTGCAAACATGGGGGAACCCCAAATCTCACCCTCCAGCAAAGACACCAATGACATACTGCCTGGCAGTACCAACCTCAGAGCCTCGGGGGTCCAAGGCCACCTTACAGAAGCTGGGAAAGAGAGGCAGATCAGGCACAGCCAACAAGCCCCTCCGTGCTCTCCCGTCTTCAAACTGCCCTCTCTTCCCAGAGAGCTGTCCCTAAAGTGCACCCTGATCCCCTGAAGTGCTCCCTGATTCTTTGAGCCAAACTGCAATGGGGAATGGATGGGAAGATGGGGGAGAGGGCAGAGCACCTACTCTGCCCCAGGGACCAGTCAGCACTTCCCCTTCTCAAGGTTTTACTTAGATCAACAGTCAATGTCTGTTTATTGGAAGAGTCGAGAACAAAGTAGTTTTCTTTTAATGGAAACGAGTCTTTATTAAGTGACTTTTAATATTGGAAAAATAAAACTCTTATAATTCTCTTTACAGCAAATATACAATAGCAGTGCTTTGGCCATCTTAAAGTCCCTTTATCATAAAATACATGGTTTTAAACTTTACTCAAATTGAATTTATTTCTTGGTTCCCCCCCAAAAAAACCCTGAAATTATAATCCCTATGACTTCGTCATATATACCTAATAAGTGTAGTAAAATTAGCAAATACTAAACTATACTGATAATTTATCATTCTTAGGGCCAGGGGTGTAGCTCAGTGGCACAGTACCTGCCTAGCAAGCACAAGGTCCTGAGTTCAATTCCCAGTGCCAAAAAAAAGGATTGGGAGTATCATTCTTAGATTGTGGTCTTTAAAAACTGTACACGCACCTAATATATATCAACTCCTTGAAAAGCAGGTAGTACTGTCTCCCCACTTGGTCTTGCTCCTGCCCCCAGCACCCAAATCCACAATGCCTGAAACCCTGGTCTCCTTCTCTTAGGTCCAGCCCCAGGCCAGGTGCACAAGTGCATTACTTTCCTCTTACCAGCCTTTTAAGGTAGGCGCCAAAAATGTTCTGATTTTTCAGATGAGGAGGCTGAAAGGCTCAGAAGTTTCCCAGAGCTGCTCCAGCAAAAGAGAAGCGGAGATGGATTCCACCCAAGATGAGCAGCTCTGGGCTAGGGCCGCATACCTGTGTGTTCTCTGGGTTTACTCAGGCCCACCCCTGCACTACAAGGGCCTTCACCAGGCTCCAGAACATTCCAGAACATTCTCTCCTCCCCTAATTTGACTCAGACCTAATATTGACCTCTATGGTCCCTTGTGCTAACAATTTTAAGTTGTACTTGTGTTTTCGAGTCTATCTTCCCCCAGGGCTGGTCCCCAGAGTGAAGCAGGGTAAGACAGCATATGGGGCATACACTCATCACCACCCATGGGCAGACACATTACTGAAAAAAGAGTGGATGGAAGCGTAGCTACTGCCTGCACTCTCTCTCCACAAGCCGAGGCAGTGAGCACTCCTAACCCCAGTTTCAGGCTGGCTGCAAAGGGGCAGAGGGGCCTGGGCAGATCCTTAGCTGCTCTCAGACCTCCATGCCACTCCTGGAGAGTGGGCTGGGTCTGTCTGCCCAGGAAGCCTCCCCTCCTTACCCGCAAAGTGCCTTTCTGTCCAACTCAGCGATCCCCAAGGGCAGCCTACAGGCAGCAGCCTCTCAGAGAAGAGCTGCTCCTGCCCTGTGGCTGGTTCCCAGGAGTCCTGGGGAACTGGCCAGAAAGCGTCTCTGGGTCCAGGCTGGGCCAGAGGGCGCAACATGAGCTCATACTGCTGCTAATAATAGCCAGGCTTGAAGAGCAGCACAGTGCTCCACAGTTTACCAAGGCATTCCAACAGAATCATTGCACGGGTCCTCATAGAAAGCTCTGGCTGAGGCAAGCCGGGAATGCGCATCCCTGTTCTATAGATGAAGAGTCACACAGAAGCTCAGGCAAGATGGCACAGTGTGCCCAAGCCCACCCATATGGGTCAGAGACCTTGAGGCAGGACATAGATCGCTACTCTTAGGATCTCTACTCTGAATCACAATTCAGGGAGTCTGTAAACTTGGCCATCACATGTCTAACTAAGAACTAGCATTTCCTTTTAGTCTGAATCCACAGACCAAACCAGGGTTGTATTAGCAGCACCTGTGACTTTCTCACCAAAAGAAATCACAGATATTTTCATACCCTGTTAACAGTTATTGCAGAAATGTCAAAATATTATTTACATTCATCAGTGCTTTGAAATTACAGTAGTTAACAGATCTGCCATGAGAGTTCATGAGTTAACAAACATTCATATTACTATTTCATAACTGTAGAATCTTAATTTAATAATTGTGATTCAACATACTGAGTTTCCTTTGTGTTTCATGTTAAAAATGTAAAAACATAATCTTGAAAGTCATTCTTAGCAGAGGGCTTAAAATAAGACACAAAATAAGAAGGGAACCTCTGTCCCCTCCAAAGCTGCCTCCTCTGTGGGGTCTGGGTTGCTATCCCAAACGCTGGTCCGCCATCAGGGCAAAAAGCAGAAGCACCAGAGCTCCACTTTCAAACCACATCTCACATATTCTAAGGTTTCTTTTCTATAAGAAATTTGCAGAAATGTAAGGTGATAAATCCATGTAATAAGGATAGAAGGAAGAAGTTTAGATTTGGGGTCCTCTGGGGACTCTTACATGTGACTGCAGACACCTGGACATGATGGAATAACCCTGTAGGAGACAGAAGTAACTAAACATGAGGTCCCTCTGCAAAAATACAGCAAGTGACAATGAGTGGCTGAACCCAAGCAATGCCCTCAGCTAACTGAGGGCCAGAGAAGGAACCAATAGGACATGAGGTTTCTGAAGGCAGAAGCAATCTCCCCCTGCCCCAGCCCCAGCAGTACTAGGGATGGGATGGAACCCAGGCCTTGCATACACTGGGTAAATACTTTACTAAGCTCCACACACACCCCTGCTCTCTATCTTCATTAGAGAGATGGTTACAGACCTGGTTGCACTTATTAAAACTCATTTTACTATATATAAATTATACCTCAATACACCTGACCTGGGCTGGGGTAGGACAGCACTGGCTTCACGAGATCTGCAGCATGTGTGCATGCATGTGCATGCAACCTGGTCAAAAACACAAAAAGCAAAGCACAGCAAAACCTCCATGGTGGTAGACTAGTCTTTCACTGCATTCATAATGAAACCCCAATTCTATTACAGAGGTACCAGTCCCATTGGCCGGACCCCTGCTCACCTCTCACCTTTATCTTCCTCACTCCCCCTCTCCTTGGCTGAATTCCAGCCACTTGCCCCACCCCCACAACAGAAGACCCCTGATTTTGCCCTCCAAGCCTTTGCCCTCACTATTCCCTCTGCAGGATTCTCTGCCTTTCACCTCCGCTCAGCAGCTCAGTGGCTCTGCCTCCTGTCCTCTACCTCCACCACAATGTCACCTCCTCAGAGAGAAGCTACCTCCTCAGCGAGGCCTCCCACAAGGCCCATTACATTCACCTTCCCCTCTGGTTTCTTTAATGATACGTATCACAAACTTACCTGTGATACTCATATTTTATTTATCTGTTTTCTTGTGGAAAGTCTCTACCACTAGGATGTAACAATCAGGGTAGAGTCCAGTACCATGCCTGGCACACACAGCAGAGGAACAACAGCTGCCGAATGAACAGACAGGCCTAAAGGGGCAGGGTGATGGTCCCACTGCACTCAGTGCAGCAAACCACTGCTGATCAGCATTGCTCATCTAGTTCTTTTGTTTGTTTGTTTGTTTGGTTGGTACCGGGGATCGCACTCACGACCATGCTCTTGCAAGGCAGGCGCTTATGTCGCTGAGTTAAATCCCCAGCCCAGCATGTCTGAGTCTAATTCTTTGAGTCTCCTAAGCTAAGGTCTGTAGAAGCTAATGACCCCAGGTGATCAACACTGAGGTCGCTGCCTCCAAACATGACCCAAACATATTGCTTCTTTCCAGGCCCCAAAGGCCCAACTGGCTGATGCTCAGACTGACTCAAGAACAACAGAGCTGAGCTGTGGGTTCACAACAGGGACAGGATCCCTGCCCAGCCCTCCTTCTCCCACACTGCCTGGCCACCACAGTCCCACCTTGAGCCAAAGCCCAGTCTGCCTGTCCATCTGCCACCCTGGCTCTGGGCCACTTATCCCCAGCCCTGGTCCCATCCACTCATCCCAGCCCCAGAAGAACTGACCAGGAGGGTAGGCCAGCGTAGCCACAGGAGCAGCATGCCAGTCTCACCCAAGAGGCCAGGGCAGCCATCTGCTGTCCCTTCTGCTGGTCTCCCAGGAGTCTGTCAAGATTCCAGATGAGATCATTGTACCTGGACCCCAAGGAGGGAACCACAGAAGGCTCCACTTTCCTCTCAGCCCCAATGCAAACACTCTGGTCATAGCCACAAGGGGAGGGGAACACAAAGCCTCCCTCCCTTTACAGAGAGGGCACTGAGGCCCAGAGGGGAACAGAGACAACCAAAGTATTGAGCAGGAAGGGACTGTGGGCCCCTGTTTCCCAGCTCTGCACTCAATCCATCCAGCTTAGCCTCTTTGGGCAGACGCTGGGCTCCGGTTTTAGGAGTTAAAGTCGTAGGTCCTAGAGGCAGCGGGTAGTGCCCAGGCAGGCATCACTTTGCCAAACAATGCTCCTGCAGCTGTGGGCATGGAGGCTGCCCACTCCTGGAGACAACAGGGTTCTGCTTCTCCGAGGGAAAAGGAGGTTCCTGGCCCCGCGTCTCCAACACCATAGATCACCAGCAGCTTGACTCTGAGCCTGGCACAAACCAGGCATCAGAGGTTCCTCCCTGTATCCCAGGCAGTCCCCAAACAGGTGAGGTCCCTAAGTTCAGAGAGGTCATGTATGTTGCCTAAGGTCACACACTGAGTTGCACAGCCAGCATTCAGGTCTAGCCAAGCTCTTGTAAACTAAACTAGACTGAATCCCTAAAATGGGACAGAGACAGTAACAGCTGACGTATACCAGGATTTGGTGTGTGCCACACAGAGACCAGGCCATTAGGTCTCACACAATGATGAGCCTTTCGAGGAGGGCACTGTTATTTGTTATCTTAGTCCCACTTTACAGAGCACCAAATGGAGGCACAGGGAAGAGGAAGGTCCCGTAGTTGGCCAGGAGCCAGCCTCCCAGGTCTGCACAGCTCTGCGCATGACACAGATGCTCCCATGAGAGAGGTGTGCACACCAGTGTGTGCGCACACATGTGCATGAGTGTGCATTGGGGCAGGGATATGCATGGACACCACTTTGTCGCTGCCCCGTTTGAGGCCTCCCTCTCACAGTGCTGAGCGCCTGTCAGCGTCCCTGCTGTCCTTACCATGGGAACAGGAAGGAAGGTAGCTTTGGATTATGTTGAAAACAACCCCCAGTGACCTCTGGGCTGCAGCCAAGTCTCTAATAGAGCGGGGAGATGAGGTCTCTGGGAATGGAACTGAGGATCTAAAAACCAGGAGAGTGGCTCAAGGATACCCAGGCTCAGGCCTGACCTTTGGGACACCCTTTGCTCTTGCCATCCCTCTGTTCAGCTTCTCAGAAAGAGCATCACAAAACCCTCATCTTGCTGGAGATTTAGCTCAGCAGCATATGAGCCTGCCTGGCAAGCATGAGGTCATCAGTTTGATCCCCAGTACAAAAAAAAAAAAAAAAAAAAAAAAAACCCTCATCTTTGATCCATGTAGTTGCTGTGTGACTGCTGGCCAGCATCTTAACCTCTCTAGGCTTCAGCTTATGTCTGCGTAGCTGGCAGGGGCTATATGCCTTGGAAGATTCCTGCTGTCACACATAACAAGAAGGAAGAGCTGACATGAAACCTGTAACTAATAATGTAATCACAGTTGGGAGACTGCCCCCAAAGGAGCCTCCAAGAAGCTCCACGGTATCTGTCTAACACGGGAATACACAAGGAGCAGGAGCAGCTGCTAGGGAAACCAGTGTCGAGCAGGGAGCTGCCAGGGCACAGGCTAGGGTGGGAAGCGCACAGGGCTGGGCCTGCAGCAGCTGCTATGCAGAGCAGGAACAGGCTGGAACCTGGGTGGAGCGGGGTGGGAAGACCACAGGTCTCGTTCAGCCTTGGGGCAGGGCCAGGGCCAGGGAGGGGTAACAGGGAGAGGCTGGCACAAGTGATGAGGACCCTGAGGAACAAGCAGGCCTGGGCTGATCCCATGCAGCTGGAGGACCCCAAACTGCCACCTTCTCTTTATGGCCTGGTAACAGGAGACTATTCACTCTGCTCTAGTATGCAGGACCCCAATACCAAAGGCACCCGCTGAAATCTGAGGCGCCAAAGGAAGAAGGACTTGGGTAGCAGGGGGTGGGGTGTGGGACATGCAGGGGAAAGAAGTGTCTTGGAGTGCTCACGATGTAGTTCAGTTCTGTGCACCACTCCAGGCTGCCACCCTGGCCAAGACCCACAAAGCCACAGCCAGACCCAGATACAACTCTTGCTGCCAAGGACCAGGACCAGAGCAAGGTGATGCTGAGAACGAGGGCCAAGGCGACATGAATGATGACCAATGAGCCTAATCTCCTTACACCCCTGCTTTCTCCTGTTTAACCCCCACAGCAACCCCAAGGGCAAACACTATCACTATGCCCATTGCACAGGTAAGAAGACTAAGGCTCATAAAGGAGAAGCTCAGAAAGGAAAAGGCAGAGGCAGGACTCCAGCCTGGGTCTGCTGCTCTCACTCCCTGAGCCGCTGGGAAGCCTGCTGCTCCCACCAACTCCATTCTTTGTCGCCCCTCAGGACGGCCAGTGAATGCAGAGGCAGTGCTACCCTGGGGGCCCCAGTGAGCACCAGGCCAGCCCAGCCCCAAACACCCCAGTCTCGGCTCTCTCTTCCTACCCCAGGTTGAGTTCCTCCCTGCACCCAAGGGGAGTGAATGTGACTGCAGATGAAGTCATACACGTGGACGGCGGGGAATAACCATAGGAAGGATCCTGGCTGCAAGTCAGGCCCTTGCCTTGAACTTCGCCAAGTTCCTCTCTTGGAGTCTCCCTCTGACTCAGAGGCCACTCGGGACTTAGGACTCCTTTCCTTCCTCTGTGCCCAGGATGGTGCTAGGCATGCTATACAACTGAACTCTAATCTTCCCAAATGCTGTGAGAAAGAGAATGCATTTCCATTTCACAGACAGGCTTGGTGAACAGCCTTGCACAGGGAGATCATGAATAGGGAGGAGGTGACAAAGTAAGGTTAGGTCCCAGACCTCACCCTACAGACAGGTCACCGTGAGACCCAACAGCCTTTATTCTTTCCCTCTCTAGGATCCTGAGTCAGGCCAGGCCTCCTCGTGCCCACTGCTACAGATGTACAGAAACAAAGCAAACCCCAGCGGCTCAGTGCCCCTCCCAGGCAGGCCCAGCTCCCTTCCCCAGATTCCCACCCATGCTGTCTCCAGCTCTTATTTGCAAACCTGCAGCCCACCTCCACAGCTTAACCTCTGTCTTTCATTTAATCACAGACACTTACTTTACTGAGCTCCTCTATGTGACAGGCACTATTCCGGGAGCTGGGTACAAAGATGGCCACTCAAGGCTCTCCTGGCTGTAATGTCCCTCCCTCTAGGCCCTCCACCCAGCCCCTCCTCTGAGCACCCAACCTCTTCTGGCCTCCTTCATCATCTCCAGGCCAGAACTGGGTACCCTTTACAGACCTGAGTGGCATGGCCCTCCACTGCCCCCAGCAAAGAGAGAAGGAACAGGGGAGAAAGGACAAGCAGGAAATTGTTAGGAGAGTAGCATAGAGTTGCCTGAGGGCATGTTCCTCTCTTGAGTAGCCTGATATCTGTCCATTTCACTGGGCCCCATGGGGTCTCAGGTCCAAGTGCCTGCCCTCAGAAGTCTTTGGTACAGCTTCTCCTGACTTAGGGAACTGCTAGCCAGCATCCACTGCCACTCAGCATCAGCCAGCCTTGTGGGACCCTCAAATCCAAAGGGTTACAAAATCAACTCCACACTCCCCAGCCCCACCATAGTCCTCATGGCTCCCAGCACCCGTGGAAGGAAGCCTGCAGGGAGAAAACAAGAGGAGTTTGTACAGATCAGCAGGAGCTTGTACAGATCAGCTCCAGGGAAACTAACCATGATTTCCTGTGTGTCGGTGTGAGGGTGAAATGTAACAGCTGGTATGTGTGACTGTATGTGTGTGTATGCCCTGGGTTTGCAAATGCTATATGGCTGATATTTGTACAGCCTGTGCTTATGTCCCTGCTTATGTGTAAGTGACCCTGTGGCACGTCTATGTGAATGTCTTTGGGGGTGTCTCCTTGGTGGTTGCCCGTTGAGCCTCGGATAAGTGTGCAAGTCTGCTGCTCTTTGGGCAAGAGGCAGTAGGGGCACCTGGGTGGTAAGCAGGTGTCTGCCACCTGGCACAGGAGGACCTGTGGCTTCTGGTGGAGGCTGGCACATGTGTAACGTCTATGTGGGTTCATGTGCACACTCAAGTATGGTATGAGTACTTCCAACAGATCTGACGGCATCTCCAGGCTACATGGCCATCTCTAGGACACATGTGAGTGTGTCTAGGGGTGTGAGATGCATGGATGAAGCTGTTTCTAAGCCTGGGGCCTCCTTAACAGTGTGAGCAGGTGTGTGTCTGTCTGGTAACATGTGGGTGTGGGAGGCAGGAGGTAGGATACTCACACAGGTCCATGTATGCTTCTCAGTGTAGATCCTCCAATGCTAGCTTGTTTGTCTGTATTTTGAGACAAGGTCTCACTGTGTAGTTCAGGCTAGCCTTGAACTCACTGAGTAGCCCAGGTTATAATCCCCCTGCCTCAGCCTCCTGAGGGCTGGGATTACAGATGTGTGCCACAATACCCAGTGAGAAGCTTCTTGAAGCCTACAGCATCGGTGTTTCCTGGGATGTGTCCGTGAGACTGTGAGTGGCTGAGGTCCCTGAGCTTGTGCTGTGAATGGACACGTGTGTTTGTATAAGACAGTGTGTACCCAGCTCCTCTGCAAGGAATGCTGGCAGTCCTAGGAGCTCTTCATCCACCCAGGCCACGTAGCCACTGCCTCACATTTTCCATCTAGCAGGAGCTATCCCCTCCCTCTGTGACAGGCAAACAGCTGAGGATTCTTAGAGACCCAGGATTTAGAGCAGGCTCCTGCAGGCCACCTCTCAGTCCATGGGGGAGCCTAGGACTCTGGGCCAGCCTTCTCCCCTGCCCAGTGACACACTGCAGCTCTCTTCTCTGCATTGTCCAAGAACTGAAAACAGAAGAGCTACATATAGTGGCCTGTGGTATAGTCCTGAACCTGGGTGGCACTCAAAAAATATACTGAATGAATGAATGAGGAGCAGGTTAGAGAAAGGTGAGGATCAGGCTAGGCACTAATATTTCCTAAGGGTTCCCCTGCCACTGAGCAGGCATGCTTATGCCCTAGAAGACACAGCTGCTCATACGGGGACATAAGCACACACACCCTACCCCCACCTGCAGGCTCCAGGCCCTCAGCCTGTCTTGCACCAGTTGCCCTCTACAAATCTTAATCTAGAGCCTGGCCCATGACAAGATTCCTCTTACCAACCCATGTCCCAGACACACTTAGCAACACAAAGCTCGAAGCACTGGTCCCACTGTAGAAAGAACAAGCCCCTGAATCAGACCAGCTGACGTTGGAATCCTGGCTGCATGACCTGGAGCCTCCATTTACACATCTGTATAACAGCAATTGGGATCAATAAAGTGCTTCCATTGGATCCTTCTCAATAGACATCCAGGCTGCCAGCACCTCAAGAACAGGTCTAGAATATCCAGGGAGGTGGGGAGCCTGGCTTCCCAGTGGCCACATGCAGAGTAGAGAATGCAGTCACACCTTCCTGTCATCCCTGGAGCAGCTTCTGATTTATTAATATTCTAAAGCTAAGGAAATCCATACTCCTGGATTCTCTAGTTCCTCAAAGAATGAACACAAACATTCTGCCTGCTCATTGGCTAAGAATAATAATGATTCCCCATGAGATGTGGGGCTTCATTTCTTGCAAAAATGTTTCTTGTTTATTCATATCTCCCTGACTGCTGAAAACCATCCTTTGAGGTTGTCCAGACAGGCACACAGATGAGAGAAGCAGCAACTCAATACAAGCCAAGTGACTTGTCCATGGCCACACAGCACATAACACAGTCTGGTCTCAGAGCCAGGGCTTGGGCTCCAGCTCTGATTCTCCTAGCCTGACCTCGCCACACAATAAATAGGTAACTTTCAGTGTCCTGGGTAACCTCAGACCACTGGGGCTCTGAAGGTCTAACACTGTGGATGTGTCTGCTCTGCAGATAAAGCTGCATCTCTGGATGTGGAACCTCTATAGTCAATAACCTTCAGACTTTCTTGGCTAGCAGAGACCCAAGGCTGTAGCCACCACATAAATCTCCCCTGAACATTCCTTGAGAAATCACAGCCACCAACATTTCAGACTGTTTACAAGCTGCTTTCTGCAAACTTTATGTCTGTAGCACAGCATCCAAGGTCATCCACCCTCTGAATATTCAAGTGAGCTCTCTACCATCTCTGTAGAAGTCCCCTCTGTCTTTTCATTGGGAGAGAGTTGTCCTATTTATACTTTATTCACTTGGGCCCCAGGGCAGGACCTCATGAGACGGGAGATCCAGAGCCACCAGAGAGTCCTTCCATGGTTGACAGTCCTCAGTGTCCCCAAGTGCCCAGCTGAGAGACGAACTTGAACAGGGCCACCCATGGACTCAGGTATCTTCTACTCAACCCAATACCAGCCTTCACTGGACATGCTGGCAATCTGGAGTCTTCTCCCCAGTTACCCAATTTCTGCCTATCAGAAACCAACTGGACCAGAGAGACAAGAAACAAGTCAGGATCTTAATACACTCTCACTCCAACCACTAACTGCTAGGAGAGCTGGCTCTGAGACCTGGAGCAAGTCCCTTTCCTGCTCTGGCCTGTTTACTATCTGCAGAACGAACAAAACCATGCCTCCTGTCCTAACCCCTGTACTGATGGCCACATTCAGTTTTCATGCTGTGTGAGGTCGGCAGTCAGGTAAAAAAAAAACTCGAGAGGCATCAAGGGACTGGCCCAAGAGCACACAGCAAGAAGGAGTGTAATCTGTTCTTGCTCACCTCTCTCATCACTCTCCTTCCCTGCTCTGGCCTCAACCCTGTTCTCGAACTCGGCAAGGCTCTTCCAACTTCCCTTCACATTCTTATGGCACCTCCTTATTCAGCTGGCTCCATGCCATCCCAGCTGTTGGCCTCCCTGAACCCTGGCTCTACCTTCATGTGCTCTTGGCACACTTAGCCCTCTCCACCCTTACCATGATCTACATTGTGCTTTATCTTGTGACTACTGTGTAACCCCTGTCCCCACAAGGCTCCTTGAAAACAGACAGTTCGGGCTTGTTCACATTTGTAGTTCAGATCTGCACTAGTACCCAGCAGGCTCTATAGGCATAGCTGCTGAATGAATGAATGAGAGGTTAGTAGAAAAAGCTCAGCCTGTGACAGGTGGGGAGGAGGATCGACACTACACACCTACAGAATCCACGTGATGGGTGCTCCCCACATCTCTTGGCAATAGCAATGTCTCAGGTACTCCTGTCTGAGGTGTACTGCATGCCAGGCACTCTAGTGGTGTTTGTATACATAATCTCATCTAATTCTTAAGGGTGGAAGATGTAGATGGTCCTGCTTTTACATATGACAAAATTGGTCCTCAGACATTAAGGAATTTGTTCAAGATCAGTTGGGGAAGCTACAGATCCCAGCCCATTAGTGGCCTGAGGCTTATGCATGAAGCCTAAACAACCGAACAGATGGCAGAAACCGAGGCTCAGTCCTAGTCCAGGCACTGGCCTGTTCGCAACAGGGCCCTGGGCCTTGCAAGACCACAGGCTCAACTCTCAAACTTCCTAACCAGTTTGCCTTCTAAACAGTCACAAGAGGGCCAGACAGATTTTGGGGTTCTATATGATGACCTCCTGAAACAGACAGGAGCCCAGGAGACTCAAAACAGACAGGAGGTGAGTGCATGAAGAGACCATGATGCAAATAACTGTGACCCCATCCTTTTCTGCCAGGGTAAACAGTGAGGCCTGGATATAGAGCAGTTAAGGCACAGAGTACTGGAAGCATCCAAGGTGTTTTTCCTCCTCCTCCTCTTCTTCCTCATCCTCCATTTGCTCTTTTTTCACCACTGGTTTGGAAAGGTTACAAGGGCTGACACAACCTCTGACTGTCAACAATGAAGAGGCCTTTGGGAAGACTCATCTTCCCACTTAACAGATGAGGAAACTGAGGTCTGCCCTGAGGAAGGATCTGAGGCTGAAGGGGCAGGTAACAGGTAACCCTCCTTTAGACAGACCCTACCCTAGTCTACAAGCAATTACTGAATACACGTGAGAGACACAACTGAGAAAGATGCCAACACTCGTAAGAAGGGAAAAACCTTTGGCCAGAAGCACCACATAGCAGAGTTAAGTGCTGCGGGCAGACATACATCAACAGAGTGCTGTTAATTCCCTGGCTCCCAGCCAGGGGCACTCTAGGTGCTGTGCCAAGCTATCAACTGACGAGTGCAGGCAACATTTCAGTCTCTTCCAAAACTGCCTGGCCTGGGGCAGTAGAGCTCATGATTCCAGCTTCCCAGAACAAGGGCAGCACGAGAGGGCTAGACTGTCCCTACAGCTAACATTGGGGCAGTAGCAGGTGGTGGAGGTTGTCTGCACCCTGAGGTGCTCATGTCTGCTGAAAGAGCCAAGGCAAAGCCTGTTCCCTGGGAAAGTCCTCACATGTCCTCAGGGAATGCTCCTCTCAGGCAGGCGGCTTCCCTCCTCCCACTGGGAACAGGGAAGGCCAAAAACAGGGCGCACGAGGGGCCAGTGGGGCAGTAGTGTATTCAAGACCTGTAGCACAGAGGGCAGACAATACACTGCGATTTGGGAAGCTGCCTCTGAACCGGTTCTCCCACGACATCAACCTTCCAGGCAGTAGGACCGTTAGACTGGGAGGAAGTGGACTCTAGCCAAGGGGATGTTCCCAGATGTCATGCTTTCAAACTGGACCCGCCCTGAAAGGCAGGCAGGGACAAGCCTGTCCTGGGGAAGCCCTGCATAAAGACTTAGAATTGTGTTCCAGCCTCTCCTTGGCAGGGGATGGCCACAGGTTTCCCTGGCAGCCTGCTCACCAATGCCTGCCCCAGAAAGGAGAGCCTCCACAACCCACAACCACAGCTTGCTGGCCTGGGGGCGGGGTTCCAGCTGCTGAAAGTAGAGGTCCGGCCCCTCACCCCTACCCATCTAGGAATCCTCCAAATCCCTGCTCCCCAAATCAAAGCCTTCTGAAGGGTCCTATCCAAGTCCATCCTCAGCAGAGGGCTTCCCAAATAGAGAGAATGGAGAGGGAGCCTTAGATTACCCTCAGGGCGGTTCTCAGTGAGTCTGGGTCCCCCTTCTCAGCTTGTTCAGTGGGAAAGTGGCGGGCTGGTGCCTCCGGACCAGTGGCCCATGACAGCCCGCCCCACCATCCCTTCCCTTCGGCGCGCCTACCTTGAGATAGTCGTTCTCGGAGCGCAGCTCCTCCAGCTCACGCACAAAGCTGCCGGGCCCGCAGTCCAGCATCTCCTCGGTGAGATCGGAGAAGGCGAGCGAAGCACTGAGCGGCAGGCGGCTGCTGCCCACCGACGACGCAGCCACCGACGGCTCCTCGGGGGAGGCTGGCGGCCGTGGAGGCTGTTGCGCGGCCGGTGCAGGCTGAGGCGGCTGCCCGGTGCCGGCCCCCGCCGGGGCCCCTGCCGCCGACTCGGCGTCGCTGCTCAGCGCCAGCTCCAGGCCCAGCAGGCGCGCCTCCTCCGACGCGCAATCGGACACTTCCGAGCTGCTGTCGGTGAGGCTGGGCGGAGGCGGCGGCGGGCGCGGGCCCGCACCGGGGCGCGGACGGCCCTTGGCGCGGACCCCGGTGCGAACCCCGGCAACTCGCGTTGCCGCACCCCGCACCCCGGGCGTCACCGCGCGCCCCTTCTTGTCCGGCCGCGCTGAGGACGCGGCGCTACAGGCGGCAGCGGCGCCCGGGCCTGGGCCGCGGCGGCCCTTGGCCAGCGACCAGCCGGCCACGTCCTTGGGCCGGGCCGGCGACGGCGCGCGGTGGCTCTTCTTCCTCTCCGGGGTCGGCGCGGGCGGGGGGCCGCAGCCCCGCGTCGGGGGCTCGACCGCCGGCGCCTCCATCGCGGCCTCCCGCGGTCTCAGCGCCCTGCGCGCATGGCCCGCGCCCGCCCGGCCTCGGCGTGGCTCGGGCGACTCGGGTCGCGACTGCTCTCGGGCTCCCTTGGTCCGGGGCCTGAGCTCCGGCCCAGACGCCCTCCGCGCGGTCTCAGCGCCGCTCTGCGCGCGGAGGGACCGGCCCGACCGCCTCCAGGCGCCCCGGCTTCGGCTGCGGCTCCGCCCGGCGCCCGCCCCCTCGGCCTCGCCGCGCCCCCGGAGTGCACCCAGACCCCCGCCGCCTCCACGCCGATCGCCGCCCCGGGCTCCGAGTCCGGCTGCAGCCCGGGCCCCGGCTCCGCCCGGCGCGGCCCGCCCCCCGCGCAGCCCCGCCAGCTCCCCGCCCCGCCGCCTCGGCTCGGGGGCGCGCGGCTCCGCGAACAAAAGGCGGACGCGGCGGGAGCGGCGGGGAGGGACGCAGGCAGGCAGCGAAGGAGGGATCTGCGAGGCAACAGCGACCCCCTCGAGGGTCAGGCGGGCCGGGGCAGCCGCGGCTCGGGCTCGGTCCTCCTCCGCTCGGCCACCGCCCCCTCCCCCGCGGGCCGGGAAGTCGCACCCCGCGGAGTCGCCGGGGCGCCCGGCGTCCGGGCAGGGGCCGCGTGCGCGGCGGGGGCCAGAATTCCCCCGCAGAGCCCGGCCGGACCTCAGGACGCCGGAGCCAGCATCCATGCACGCCCGGCACCTCGCCCCTCGCCCCTCGCCCGGTGCTGAGCGTGCGCGAACTCCGCCCCCTTTAACCTCGCCGAGCGCAGCCGGGATCCCACCGTACAGATGCGAAAACTGAAGGCCCGCGAAGGCAAGATCGCCTCGGGGCCCAAGGCAGAGGGGGGACCGAACCCAACGTCAGGCCGCCAGGGCATGCGCGGACTCCTGCCCCGCTTCCCTCCTCCTCCCTGAGTGCAAGCCCGGGTCCGCCTGCCTTAACCGCCTGCAGTGCTCCCCTCTCCCCTATCCGGGTTTCACCAGGGTTTCTGGCCCTGTACAGCCAAAATGGAGGCGACCCATTGCGAAGTGTCAGACCAGTGGATACTTTGGGAGTAGGTTTTGGCCCCCGTGTGGGCTGACATAAGTGGGGAAGTTGCCCAGAGCTTTCTACACGACCTCCCTGGACCCCCCCACCCCAAAAAGCCTGGGCTCTCGTGGGCGTGGTTTCTTTACTTTGCGGGTTGCCTCAAGGTTCCTTGATGAGCTGTGGATTTTCCAGTCTTGTTACAGCTTCCTCGAGCCACCCCACTTCCCGCGCAGTGCCTCTATACCCCAGCACCAGGCCACAACAAGGCAAGAGGTTGAGTCAGTTGTTTAGCTGCCCTGGGACTGGTGGCCAGCCTCAGAAAGGCCCGGGTCCTACGAAGACAGGGCTCCATCGTCCTCTTCTTCCCATAGTCCCTTCTGCTTTCTCTACACCTCCCTTTCCCCCCCTCTTTTCCTCCCTCTTTCTTTTCTTCCTCCTGCCCATTTCTTCTTCCTCCTCCTCTTCGACCTCTCCTCGGCGCCCCCACCATACAACACACCTGGCACCAAGTCCACTCTGTCTCTGTTCCTCTCTTTTTTTTTAATCAGGAATCAAACTCATGACCTTGTGTTTGCCAGACAGGCACCCTGCCGCTGAGCTAAATCCCCAGGTCCTCGCTCTCTTTTTAGTGATCCTTTCTCACCCAAAGCATGACTTCATCCAGATCCATGTGTGTGAGAGGAGCAGGCTGCTCAGCATTTCCTCTGGAGCACTTCCAACTCTCCTGGCAGACCCCCCCCACACACACACACCCCATAAATGCTAACAACAGATAAGAGGGACACAATGGGCTTGTCCATTCCCTGTCTTGTGGAGCACATAGTGTAGGAGAGATGGACCATAGATCCAGCGGGCAGCCTGGCATGGCATTGGAGCAGCTGGGCTAGGCAGTGGCATGGAAGGCTTGGACTGGTGACCCATGGCAGGCCTTCCCACTTTCTGGGCCTCTGGGTCCTCAGCTGTCTGGTCTAACACAGTGGGAGATGAGGTCCTCCCAGGTTTCCTGTCTCTGCTCTTACAGGCTGGCTCTGGTGTGGTATAGAGAGATACTGTGTCCTCTTGGAAATTGTTGCCCCTCTCTGTGCTTCAGTTTCACTTCCTGGACAGATGTGAACTTGTAGATGTTCAATGGTGTGAGTCCATGCAAGGGACTTAGCCACTCCGGACACACCCTTGGCCACACAAGTGGTCCTGAGATTGGAGTGGCCTGTCCCTCCTTGTTTGGACCAGGGCCTGAGTCCTGGCTCTATCACCCATCCTTTCTACATCCCAACACTGCTGACTGAGCAGGGCCTGAGAATTCTTCCTGCCCTGTAGTTGTTTGGATTTGTTTGGACAGCAAAGCCTGGTGGGGAGAAGCTGAGGGATCAAGTAGGGTAGAGATAGGGCTCTGAACTCAATCAGTTCAGAACAGGTATGCCGGAAGGAGGTGAGACTTGCTGGGAGTACAGAACTGTCCTCCGCTGCCAGCAAGCCCCAAAGCTGTCTCACACAGGCCAGGCTCTGGGCTCAATTTTTTTCTGTAGAAGATCTCAGAATCTCTCTCTCTCTCTCTCTCTCTCTCTCTCTCTCTCTCTCTCTCTCTCTCTCCAAAGTTTCATTATGTTGCTCAGGCTGGCCTTGAACTCCCGAGCTAAAGTTATTCTTCTGCCTCAACCTCCCAAGTAGTTAGGACTACACCGCCATCCCCGGCCTAGAAATACTGAAGAACTTCTTGTAACTCACTGCATTTTTTTCCCCAAAAATAAGAATGCTGCTACATGTCTCATCCCAATGGCTCTTTTTACAATTTGTGACATTGACACCGCTCTAATTGAGTGACAAGGTCTGTCTTCTCTTCCCTTGAACCTGGGCAGGTCTCTGTGACTGTCCCAACCAATAAAACATGGTGGAAATGATACCCTGTGACTTGCAAGTTTAGGTCATAAAAGCCAATGTGACTTCTACTCAGTCAGCAGCATCTGTCTCTGTTTCTCTGTCTCTTTGTCTCTCTCCCCCTCTCTCTGTCTCTCCCTCTCTCTCTCTCTTTCTCTCTCTCTCTCTCCCTCTCTCTCTCCCTCTTTCTCTCTCTCTCTCTCTCCCTCTCTCCACTCACTCTTGGAATCCAGTTCCCACATAGGGAGAAAGTCCAGGCCACATGAGATGTCCCAGTGACACCTCCAGCTCTGGCCCCCACTGGCCACCAGACACGAGATGGTTCAGCCCATCTCTGAGCCACCCCAGCTGACAAGAGGAACAGATCTGAGTTGGCTTATTGACCCTGTCCAAACTGCAAAACAAATACTGTTTTAAGCCATCAAGTTTTAGGACTGTTTGTTACACAGCAACGGATACCTGGAATGTACAAACAAGGTCACAGAGCTTGGAAGTGGCAGGACTGGTTGCTTTGAACCTAGGACCACCCAATTACAGAGTTCTAGGGCTACAAGCTACCCAGTTCAGGCACCCAGTAGGTACTGTGTAAAGCTCTGGTCTAGAAGGAAAGAAACACTAAATGATTATAAGAATTCGTGTGACAGAGTGTAAGCAACAAAGGTGACAATTACCCAATTACAGTTTCATTTCTCCTATTCAAACTGGTACATTGACCAACGAGATGGAAACTGGTGGAGACTAACTCATGGAACATCTCCAAGAGGAGATGAATTTTTTTTCTAACAAAGTAACTTTTTCAATCATATAAATCATGAAAGGAACTAGCTTCTGGCTGAGGGATTCTTTTTTGGGGATACCGGGGATTAAACTCACAACCTCACCTCATGCTTGCCACACAGGTACTTCTACCTGCTGAGCTATATCCTCAGCCTTGACTGAGGGATTCTTCAGAAAACCTATTTAAAAAGATAATCATGGCCGGGGATTTAGCTCAGCAGCATAAGTGCCTGCCTGGCAAACACAAGGTCATGAGTTCGATCCCCAGTACCAAAAAAAAAAAAAAAAAAGATAATCAACAAGGCCTCTCTGAGGAGGTGGCCTTTAAACTGAGTTATTCAAAGGGCTAGGATTTAGAAGAGAATCTCAGGCAGGAGGAAGAGCAAGCGCCAAAGCCTTGAAGAAGAAGGAAGCTTGATAGATGTTCCGGGAAGCCAGAGTCATACAGGTGGAACCCACCGAATGATGGAGGAAGAGGAGACAGCGTGCAGGGATGAGCAGGAGGAATGAGGGCCTGCCTGGGCAGGGTGGATCCTCCGTGCAGAGGCAACGCCATCAGAGACCGTAGGCTGGGAGCCATATGGTCTCATTTATGTTTTGGAGTAAGTAGATCATTCTGCCGCTGGCTAGGAGAGGTGCTGGGAGGCTGTGGGGCCGCTAAACCTGTCCTGGGGAGCTGAAGGCAGCTTGGATAAGGCTGGAATCGGTAGACAGGGAAGGAAGAGAGTCATCTGGAGTTGTGTGCCGGGGAGTCAAACAGTCAATACCCCAAGCTGGCAATGAATGAGGAGTCAGAAACAAAGTCAAGTCTAATTCCCTATTTCTGGCTTTAGCGGTGGGAAAGAGCAAAGGATGACCCCATATTCCACAGCAGGAAAGGCAGGCTTGAAGAGCTCAGAGGGCAGGGAGGACTAGGCTTATGTGGGGAGTGAAGAGGTTTTGTGGGGCATGTCCGGTTTGGGGTGTCTGTGGAGACATCTAAATGGAGAACTCAAATAGATAAGTGACACTCCGATGTGGAACCCAGGGTAGCACAAGGGTCTGGAGCCAGGAGTCATTAGCACTTAGATAACATGCAAGTCCCTGAGGCCAGGTGAGGTAATTTAGGGAGCAGGTCTGTGGGAAGAAGAAAAACTGGCCCTGAAACTAGAGATTTAAGAATTCCTGGTTCTAGAAATGGGTAAAAGAGGAAAAACCAGCAGCAAAAGACAGAGAGGGCGTGGCCAGGAATGAAGCCAAGGGAGGAGGGAGGCCAGGGGAGACTGGAAGGGACCTTGACAAGAGCAGGGGTGTAGGACAAAAGGACCAGGAGTGGACTGAGGCGAGAACATAGGGAAAGGAGAAACAGAGCGGCCGTGAGGGACCGTGAGGTCAGCAGGGATGGTCAGGCAGAGGCCGGAGAGAGAAGGGCAGGAGAAGGGTGCGGCAGAGCCCGGGCTGGGGTCTGGCTGTGGAAGGGAGCAAGGCTGTCTTCCCCGGTCCCGGAAGACAGACAGGCCTGTGGAGGGTGAAGCTGCCTGACAGGACTTCTGTTCGCTCAGTGAGGAGGGATGTGCCCCGCTGAGGGTAGGGAAGAAGTGCGGCCATGTGACGAGGCTGAGGATCCTATGAAGCGAGCTTTGAGGGTACAAATTTCACGGCCTGTGAGCACACGCACGAGGGTGCACATGTGTAAGGGTTCTGCCAGGCCGCCTGCTGCATCTGTTAGGGGTTTGAGGTGAAGGCCCTATGAATGTTTCTCTTTTTTTTTTGGTAGCAGGGATCGAACTCATGACCTAGCGGTTGCCAGGCAGACGCTTATGCCGCTGAGCTAAATCCCCAGCCCATGAATATTTCTCTTGAATGTTTTCACCTTTCCTTTTCATCGCTGCAGTTGTGCTACGCATACATCGCTTTTTATTAGTGTAGGTTTATAATACAGAATAGTGATGTTCCTGTTGGGGAGCTGGTATCCACATAGAGCATAGTTCCATAACTTGCAATCCCTTTCCTCCCCATCCCACCCTCTTCTCCACATCCAAGAGTTTGCCCTCTAGTTTCCGTTCTTCTCTCCTTCATCTTCCTCACTCCTTTTCTTATATTGCATTTCTCAGACAAGAGGAATATGCTGTGTTTAGCTTTCTGAGTCTGGCTTACTTCACTTAGCGATGATAGTCTCCGGTCTGCATACACAACTCTGTGCAAACATCACTTTTGACACTTGGAAACAATCCACTGAGTGGACGTTCCCTGGGTTGCTCACCGTTCCCCTTTCCTTGGACACTGACATTGCTTCCTGGAGATGACAGGTGCCATGATATCTGACTGAGGAGAGAGAACACAAGCTGCAGGCAGAGTGGGTGTCAGGCTCTCTGGTCCTTGAAAACCTACCATGGCAGCTTTTGGGGGGCTACTGTTTAGCAAGGATGGTCCTGCCAGGCCCCACACTGAGTTTTCCTGGACCGAAGGACAGAAAGTGAGACAGCCAGGCAAACCCCACTGGCCTCTCAGTGCCCACAGGTCGGGTAGTAAGCTCAGGAGAAGTAGGGTCGGAGAGGCACTGGGAGAGAGGTGACAGCAAGCGCCAGGAATGTGGTACCTGAGCTGTTAACAGCTTCAACACAACTCGCAACAGCCATGTTTGAGGTGGCAACAGGGCCAGTCCCTCTCCTATTTTCCCCATAATACAAGGCCTTTTCTTGGCATCTCAGACTTCCTGGTGGAGCACTGCCCCAGGACACCACCAGGACAGGGCGTCTGGGGACCTAGGTCAGTGAGATAGGGTCCCTTTCCGGTGTGTGAAGATGGAATGAGTGCCTGTGGGACAAGCAGTCCACCCAGCCATCCAGTGCTGTTAATGGCCAGGTGGTCATATTTTCTAGGATGTGCTGTGCTGGGCAGAGGCTGCCTGCTGTGGGGCTGGCAGAAGCCCTTACTAGGTTTTGTTTGTTTGTCTTGTTTCTTAAGACAGGGTTTCTCTATGCGATTCAGGCTGGCTTTGAACTCATTTTGTAGCCTAGGCTGGCTTTGAACTCACAGCACTCCTCCTGCCTCAGCTTCCCAAGTTCTGGGATTACAGGCAGGTACCACCACACCCAGCATAGCCCCTACCAGCTTTGAGTTTTGTGATTTGATGACACTTTGAGGTCCTATTGTGAGTCAGGGACAGAGAAGCAACCCTGAGTGAGTGCTTACTGTGTGCCAGACACCTGTGCCTGACTTCACAGCCACCCTCAGGATGGGACAGTCTTCACCCACAGCAGAGAGAGTTTCCCACAGCAGCATGGGGCAACCTTAAGGGAAGAATCCTCAGTGATGGGCATCAGATGCCCACTGGCACCTGGAAGTGAGTGAAATCTCCACCCACGTAAGAGCCAAGAAGTTCAGGATTCCCTGCCTCTGTGCTGAGGGAGACAGGGCTGGGGACCAGAAGGTGACAAGGTCTTGTTTGTGTCTTTTCGGGAGTTGAGTTTCTGTTTTGTGCACTAATCATTGACAGCTAGAACTGGGCAGACCAGGGCCAGGGCCCACCACTCTCCAGGCAGGTATAAAAGCCAGGCGTGAGGGCCTGACCCGAAGCAGGCTGAGACCGTGGTGCCAGACACCTCCTAGGGGACGAGAGTTCAGAACCAAAGCTGCTGTGGCAGACTTCCAGGTAGGGAGCGGCTGTCTGGGTGGGGCCCACTCTCTGGCGACCAGGCAGGGATGCAGAGGAAATTGAGAGCCCTGGCTTGACAAGGTGGGCCCCTTCCCCCACCAGCCTCCTCAGCGGACGCAGGTGGAGGCTGAGTAGTGTCTAGTTGGGGTTTGGGGCCTGGATTTCCGAAAGAGGGAGGGGAGTGGCTAAAGTAATAAGCACTGTCACTTACTCTAGCCCACTAAATGCTGGTGCTGTGGGTTATCTCACGGAATTGAGGAGGAGATGATGGAAGCCTGGTTTTACATCCCAAGCCTTGAGGCATTATCTTTATTTCTTTTCTTTTTCTTTTTTTTAAAGTAGGAAGAATTTATGGAGAGGAAGATAACATCTTTCTAAGAGGGACAGAAGAGGGCTTAGAAAGTGGGTTGTCCCTGTTATTCTTGTAACACCCTTAGAAGTAGATATTAATATTTTACAGATTTGGAGACTGAAGCGGAGATGTTAAAAAAAAAACTTGTCTAAGGACACATAACACATAGCCAAGTGGTAAAAACCAGGATTTGAACTCCTGGATTCCAGAGGAGGCTGTGTGTGTGTGTGTGTGTGTGTGTGTGTGTGTACATGAGTGTGCTAGGGGTTGAATCCAGGGCCTTGGGCATACTAAGCATGCATTGTATAACTGAGCCACATCTCCAACTCTGCTAGTAATTTTTTGTTTGTTTGTTTTAGTAGTGGGGATCGAACTCACAACCTTTTGTTTGCCAGGCAGGTGTTTATGTCACTGAGCTAAACCCCCAGCTCTGCTAGTAACTTTTTCATGAGAAAAAAAAATTTTTTTTTTGCAGTGCTAGCTCTAGGCCTCAGTCCTGCACATGCTAGACAAGTGCTCTATCACTGAGCTCTATCCCCAGCCCCAAGTATTGTCTTCAAAAGCTTTTATCCTTTAATCAGGGCATGCCTTTTCAAGCTTCTGCTCTGATTCACTCGTGGGCTTTGAGGGGGCTGAACTGTGGTGTCAATCCTGTGAGGGCGCCTGGAATAGCTGGTCTAATGTGTTGTTAGATGTTACCTGTGGGGAAACTGAGTTCCAAGGGTGCGAACCAGCTTGTTCTCAGTCCTGTAGGGTAGCAGGGGCCCTGGACCCAACCCGAGGCGTCAGGCCTCTTCTGGCCACAGTCCCCAGGGTGAAGAGGCAGAAGGGAGTCACAGCTGGAATTTACTGTACATGGCTAACATCTGTTAGATGCTAACTGAGCCAGGCCTTGCATGTGCACTGCTCACAGACCCACCCAGTGACTACTGGGCCTAGGGTGAGAGGGAGCGAAGGGCAGCCCGGTGGGCTTGGAGCCAGCTGGGTGTGGCCCAGGCTCCTCCTTCTCATCTCCTGGCCTTGACTGGCAGCACTTCCTCCTGAGGGGCCGAGGACTGGCTCCCTGTTTGGCTGGCCACGACCGACCGACGCAGGATGAAGGGTCTCCGCTGGCGGTACACTAGGCTGGTGAGGGGTCTTGCCCTGCTTGGCTGGGGGTTAGGGCTGGGAGGAGGCAAGGTTGGAGGCGGGCCAGTGATTTGTCCCCCTCTGGTGGCCCTCCCACACTGGCTGGGAGTTTAGAGCAAGCACTGACTCAGGGGACCTGAGCCCCTGCCCCGTGGTCCTGAGACCTTGAAGGGGGCAGGCCACTGTTTCTGTCCCTTGGGTGGCAGTGCAGTTCTCTTTAGAGTGAGGGCCCTTTCTTAGACATTTCTCATTCTCAGAGGTTGCTCCTCTCCACAGAAAGCCTGCTGTCATTGTGGGAGATCTGCACGCACATGTCCACACACTTGCGTACACATACACACAGTTGCACACTCAAGCACACACCCCAGGACTTTGGGTAGAAGCTCGGCTGAATGACCTCACCAGTGACCATGTCCAGTGACACACGCCTGTATTTTACACGACCTGCCCTACCTCAGAACACACATGTGGAACACACAAATTCACGCTGAACACCTTCTCACAATGATTTGCTTGCACAACTCTATTTGAGGCCAGTTCACAACTCACATGGGCAAACGCATTTACATGGACCTGTGTACACTGGCTCACACAGGACTGCATGCAGGGTCCCGCTGGCTGCCGGGCCATCCTCTGGGCTTCTTTGGCATAATGGAGAAATTAGAAGCACATTCTTAGGATTTTAGAGGAAATTCAAAGGAACCATGGTAGCAAGCATGTCACACAGGTCTGGCCCAGTGCAGGCTGTGTCAGCGTCAGCATTGGTCACTGTCATCATTGGTAGGGTCGTTGTTACTTCATGTGCAGACACACTTGGCTGCAGTGCCTGCGCTGGCTGCCCCCACTCTGCCTCCCTGTTCCCAGCTTAGAACTTGCCCCCTAGTGTCTACTCCAGGTACAGAGCAAATGGGCAGGAGGGACTGCAGGGCCCACGGCTGCAGCTCGGAGGTGCTGGGCTGGGGTGTGTGTCTCCGGTGGGCAGTGGCAGGGAGGACGCTGGAGGGCTGGCAGAGTCCTGGCTGTCACAGGCACTTACAGATGTCCTGTGCTGGGCCAGTCCTCCCAGGGGCCCGAGACAGAGGTTAGGAGGTACCTGAGGTTTTTGGGCTGGGAGCTGGTACAGGGGGTGTCTCTGTCCCTTGACCTCTGGACCTCTCTGTGTCTTCTCAGCCCAGCCAGATGGAGGATGCCCTGTACGGGGAGGATGGTGAGGAGGAGGACAAGGATGAAAAGAATGAGGCAGTCGCAGCCCCTGTCCCTGATCCCGAAGACCCCGTGGAGCCCCAGCTGACAGAAGCCAGCCAGGTTCTGGGTGCCTCGGAGATTAGGCAGGTTGGGGCTCTGTCACACACCAGGACTTCGACCCTGGAGTTCTTCCCTACACCAGCCACACCCAGGGGCACTAGGGTCACTGCTGCCTTGTCCCCAGCTCCCTGCCTCACAGTGGGAAAATCATTTCTTCTCTCTGGACTTCCTTCCCTTTCTAGTGAAGCAATCAGGATAACAGCACTGCCTCTGCCCGTCAGGGTCTGTGAGAGCTGCTTCTTCTTCTTCTTCTTCTTCTTCTTCTTCTTCTTCTTCTTCTTCTTCTTTCACTATTGGGGATGGAACCCATATAGTTTGCACAGAGCTCCACCCTTAACATTTATTTTTAATTTTTTGACACGGGGTCTCATTAAGTAGCTAACTTGCCCAGATTGGGCTTGAATTTGTGATCATCCTGTCTCAGCTTTCTAGAGTGCCAGGTTTATAGGTGTGCACACCGTGCCTGGCTAAAGTGTGCGTTCTGAGTGGCCCTGGCCCTTGGGAGCTGAGAGGAGGGGCTCAGGATCTCGTATATTCTCCGACCTCTGATGACTAGAGTGACCAAGAGGAGAGAGTACTGAGAGAGACCGGAGCAGGGCTGGCTTCCTGGTTCTGCTGCTTATGGCGCCTGTGAGCTTTGGGTTGGTTGTCCCATGTTCCCCAGCTGTTTTTCCATCTGTAAAGTGGGAGACTCGGCCAGGGATTTAGCTCAGTGGCTTAAGCGCCTGCCTGGCAAGCGCGAGGTCGTGAGTTCGATCCCTGGTACAAAAAAAAAAAAAAAAAAAAGTGGGAGACTACCTTTAAGGGATATTGCTGCTGGGCGTGAGGTCCACAAAACAGTCAAGCACTTTGGCCACCTGTGCGGTGCTCTTTGGCCCCAGTCCTGGCATGGAAGGAAGGCAGCAGGAGGAAAATCGTTCACTCACCTCCAGCCTTTCCCACAGCTCAGCCTGCACCTGCCCCCGAGGGTCACTGGCCACTCCTGGAGTCTGGCCTTCAGCACATCGAGGGACGGCTTCAGTCTGCGGAGACTGTACCGGCAGATGGAGAGCTTCAGTGGGCCAGTGCTACTGGTGCTCAGGGACCAAGAGGGGCAGGTGAGCTGAGCAGGGCTCTATGGGCTTTAATTATTTTTTGGAAACAGAGTCTCACTGTGTAGTTCAGGCTGACCTTGAACTTACAGTCATCCTCCTGCCTCAGCTTCCTGAGTGCTGGGATTACAGGTGTGTAGCACCATGCCTGGCAGCCCTTTTATTTATTTATTTTTTTATCTTTTGAGACAGGATCTTGCTATGTAGTTCACACTGAACTTGAATGTACTTATGTAGCTCAGGCTAGACTTGAACTCATGGTGATCCTCCGGCCTCAGCCTCCTAGGTGCTAGAATTACAGGTGTGCAGCACCATGCTTGGCTCTTTTTTCATTTTGAGACAGGGTCTTGCCAAGTTGTCAAAGTTGAGCTTGAACTTATGATTCTTTTGTCCTAGCATCGTAGTGTTCCAGGAATATAGGTGTGCCTGTCTTGTATCTATTTTAAACTGCTTAATCTAGAAATGATCCCAATCCTTTTAGGGCTAATGGTATAGTGGAAAGAGGGGTTAGATATTTATAGGCAGATAAATAGTTGACTATAAATGTAAAACTGCATCCCTATTCTTAGAAACAAGAAACTATAGAGACAGTTTAAGCAGGTTATCTGCGCCTTCGTGAGTCCGTGTATGTTTTGAAAAGATTCCCCAAGCGATGGCAGAAGGCAGCACTGGAGCGGGTAAGAGTGGAAGCAGGAGCACTACGACCACCCCTGTGTTTTACACACGACCTCATGTTTGCCAAGCAGGCACTTACACCACTGAGCTAAACCCCAGCCCCACCCCTGTGTTTTTAAGAGGAGCCTTGAGCAAGCTCTGGCTGAGGCCTATGCAGTCTCTCCATGGTGGAACTTTGGGAAGGTGCTCCAGGCAGAAGGGAGGTGGGACTGGGAGCTGATAGGTAGACTTCCCACCCCAGGGCCGGAGCAGAGCTCCCTCCCTTCAGACAGAGCCCCTTCCACTTCCACGGCAGAACACCTTGACTCTGAAGAACTTTCTCCAACTACAAACCTTTTCCCCGCAGCAGCCCCCTCCACTGTGGTCCTGCCTCTGCCAGCACTGTTTATCAGGTGAAAACCTGCAGCCCACCTAACAGTCCCACAAGAGGAAGATGGCTGAGTCAATTAGAGTCCCTCCATACAGCAAATCGGTTTCACTCCACGGAGTGAAGTTCAGAGGATCCTCGAGTCACAACCAGCTGGCCATATGAACAGCTTGGGTTATGACCAGTATTTTAGTTCTAACTTATGACCAGTGTCTTGCCAGCCACTTGGCATTATGACTAAATGCCAGCCACTTGTGCTTCCGGATGGTCTCAGATACCGATTTGACCCTTATAGAGTTCTGGAAGGAACATTATTACAACATCATTTCCGATAAGGGGTTTACTGAGAAATCCCGGGCCAATGTCTCTCTAAGGACCCGAGATCTGCTGTATACAGGAGAGAGACTTTGAGGGCTGTGCAGAGAGGAGCCTGAGTCCTCCTCTAATGGCCTGAGTTAGAACCAGCCCTCGGGCATGAAGTGTGTGAGTCAAGGGTGTGCTGTATGGGACAGGCAGGAGCCATGGCTGTTAGACATGCCAGGTTTTCCTCTTCACAGGCTGTGAGCGCTTGCCCAGCACTCATGAGGCCCTGGGTCTGATTGCCAGTGCCAAAAAACCCCGTTTTCTCCTTAAAGTAGGATGTGAATGGCATTTTTAAGATAACTGAGGGAAAATGGAATATGCACTGAAAACTAGAAAATATTACAGAATGGTGTTGTCTTGTGTATGATAAGTACTGTGGTTATCTAAGAGAAAGTCCCGATTCTTAAGAGCTGAACTGTCTTTGGGTGAAGGGTCATCACATCTTTAGCCTACTTTTATTTATTTACTTATTTATTTTAATTTATTTTTTTGGTACCGAGGATCGAATCACAACCTAGTGCTTGCCGGGCAGGTACTGTGCCACTGAGCTATATCCCCAGCCCCCCACCTACTTTAAAATGGATCAGAGAATTATGTGAAGGAAGAGAAAGCAAATATAGCATTAAAACTGTTAAGTCAAGGTGGAGGGAATATGTACCGTGCTTTGAACTTTTCTGTATGTTTGAAATTAATAAAAGTGAAGAGGAAGCAGCTCACTAAACAGATGCCTCACCTTGAGGGTTGAACCCAGCGTTTTTGCACTGAGCTAGAGTCCTAACCCTTTGTGGTTGGTTGGTTAGTTTTTGATGGTATCTGTCTAAATTGCTAAATTAACCTGGTTGGGCTTGAATTTGTGATTTTTCTGCTTCGGCCTCCCAGAGGGCTGTGACTACAAGTGTGCACCTAACACCTAGCATGTAGTCTCTTTTTGTATCAAAATCTGTGCACTGGTTGGTGTTGGATTGAGGTTGAAAGGGACTGCAACAAAATGTCAAGAGAAATTACCTTAGGAAGGGAGGAGTATTGGAGATGGTCGGTCTTGTTTTCTTTCTGTTTACAATTTGTATAAAGTTAGTATATTTAAGAACTAGTGGAAGCCAGGCATGGTGGCCCACTCCTGTAATCCCAGCACTCGGGAGGCTGAGGTAGGAGGATGATTGCAAATTCAAGACCAGCCTGGGCTATAGAGTGAGCTCAAGGCCAGCCTGAACTGCACAGCAAGACCCTGTCTCAAAAAGACAACAACAACAACAACAACAACAACAACAAAACAAGTGGGAAGGTCCTGATAGCCCAGCAGCAGCCTTGGCGAGAGAGCTCTTCCTACAGTGCCGAGAAGAGTGCAGGGGGAGACAATGAAGGCTGCCCAGCCCAGCTCTGGTGGTCCCAAGGATGAGCCTGCATTGCCCAGTCTGGACAATGGGCATTGCCGGAGGACCCCCAAACCCTTCTGGCTATGAACTGCACATTTTTCTGCTTTCCAGGTGTTTGGTGCCTTCTTGTCCTCGGCTCTCCGAATCAGCAAAGGCTTCTACGGCACTGGCGAGACATTCCTCTTCTCCTTCTCCCCACAGCTGAAGGTGATGCTCCCACCTTCCACAGGGTCGGGGACTGGTAGGACACAGCTCCGGGCCCAGGTCCCCAGCTGATCAGCAACTGTCTCTACAGAGGGAATGCAGCAGGGTGGTGGGCAGGGTGCACCCCGGGCCTGTGCCTATTTTATTTTTTTCTGTGCCTCTTTTAAGAAATGTATGTAGGTGTCCACACCCAGTGACTGGCTGGGGGTACACTGACACAAGATGCAGGCTGGAAAGACAAGCGGGGTCCATGGGCAGTGGACCTAAGGGTGTGGTGACGGAAGGATGTGTCCAGTGACTTCTTATTTTTATTTTTTCCTTTGTACTTTATTGATACATTTGAGATATACATAATGACAACCTTCATCATAGAGAGTTTGTACCCATATATGCTGTATCTTTTTTCTTTTTTCCCATTCCTCTCCCCACTCCAACTCCTCCCTTCTCCTCTTTATTCACAAAAGCTTTGTTTCTATTTTTTCCTTTTACGGGAAGGGGGACTTGCTGTGTAGTTCAGGATGGCCTTGAACTCACTATGAAGCCCAGGCTGGCTACATAGTGATCCTCCTGCCCCACTCCCCAGTGCTGGGATTACAGGTACACTACCCACGCCCAGCCCAGTGGCTTCTTAGAAGCATGGGGTAAGAGCTTGAGCTAAGAGAACAGGGTACAGGGAAGAGGAGGGAAACAGTCCTACAGTATGCAAAAAGGGGCCCTAAAGGAGACTGGTTAGACAGGACAGCTGGGCTTGTGGCCCAGGCCTGTCCTCCCTCCCCAGAGCGCTTCTGCCCGCAGCACTCAGCTCCTCAGCCAGAAGAGTGGGTGATGCAGGTCCTCCAGGGCTGGGGCTTTGCTGAGCTGGCTTCACAGAGGCAGGAGGGGCAGTAAGGGTGGGAGTGGGGACAATAAAGGAGCACAAACCCCAGACTGGGCAAGAGGTGAGGGAAGGCAGAGGGGCCTGCGGATGCTGAGCCAAGGTGGACTCCATGGAGCAGGAATCTCCTGAAGGTTGAGGACATGCAGCAGCGACAGCAGCTGGACAGTGTGAGAGGACAGGAAATGACAGGCAAGGGACATGAAAAAGACTGTGGAGGACAAGTTCCCAGCGGTGACTGTGCGAAACAGCAGTTGGAAACCCCTGGAGGCAAAAGGGACAGGAGCTGAAGGGCAGATGAGTCCATGGGGAAGGTGACGTCCAGCACAGGGCTGGGAAGGAAGAGACGGCAAGTCTGAGCTCAGAGACTTGGCTGGTGACTCTCAGGCACGTGGTGCCTGGTACCTGGTATCTCAGATGGCACAAGCTGCCAAGGAGCTGGGCCTTATTTTTTACTGGTGATTGCACTGAGCTGCATCACAGAGCCCTTTTTATTTTTCTTTTAGAGACAGGGTCTCACTAAGTTGCTACATTGCCCATATTTGGGCAATCAAACTTGGCAATCCTCCTGCCTCAGCCTCGTGGGGTGCTGGGGCTACAGGGATATGGCACTGAGCTTGGCAGTTCTGGGGCTTTTGAAGGAGAATGATAGTCCCAAGTGTGTTCCATTCAGGGACTTTGTCTCTGGGTCACTTGTTCATGATGCTACTGAGTACTACCTGCTTGGCACAGAGCACACTGCTTTTACTACTAACAGACAACAGCAGCTCACAGGTAACCAGTTTGCCACCTCCAGGAAGTGGGTGTTAGCACTCCCATCCTAAAGATGAAGAGGCTGAGGCTGTGATGGGTTTGGTATGGTGCCCACAAAACAGGACTCGGTTCAGGGATTTAGCTCAATGGCATAAGCACTTGCCTGGCAAGTGCAAGGTCATGAGTTCAATCCCTGCTACCTGAAAAACAAAACAAAACAAAACAAAACAAAAACAAACAGAGGACTCAGGGCTGTGAGAGGAGTGTAGAGGAGGAGCACAGCTGCTAGTGGGGGCAATCTCGGGAGGCTTCATGGAAGAGGAGCTTCTGGAGCTGGATCTTATTGGACAAATCAAGAAGTATCAGGTGGTGGAGGGTGCAGGGGAGTCCCCTTATCGCTGTGCAAAAAGGCACCAAAACTGGAGAGAAAGTGCATGGAGGAACCCAAGAACACGGGGAGGGTCAGAATGCGAGAGTCAGGGCATCCTACAGCTCTGCACTGTCAGAGGGCGTCCTCCAGAAACAGTGCCTGTTCCTGGTTTGTTCGATGGCTGCAGAAGCAGTTCCAGGTGCTTTGGTTTGCTGTGAGGGTTCTCCTTTCCTGAACGCAGCATGCAGACGATGGCACCTGCAGACACCCCTTGCACAGGACAGCCCTGCTCAGGCACCACATCCCACCTACCACATAGGTCCCTGGCCAGATGCCTCCCTCTCCCTTCTCAGGAGGGAGCAGGCCATGGTCAGGCTGTGTGGCCAGCCCAACCGGAGGCTGAGCCATCACCACTGGCCTTCTTGTGTTTCTACCCTGGAACGCTAAAGTTCTAGAATTTTCTGCACTGACTACTCTTTGCTTCCTCCTTCTTCTTTTTTTTTTTTTTGTGTTGAGGATCGTTAAACCCAGGGCCTTCACACTGAACTAGAACTATAACCCCAGCCCTTTTTAAATTTTTTTGAGACAGGGTCTCACTAAGTTGCTCAGGTGGGCTTGAAGTTTTAAACCTGAACCTCCCGCCTCAGCCTCCCAGGGTGCTGAGAGTACAAGCATGGGCCATCATGCCTGACTTCTTTGACATTGCTAATGTGAGTTCAGTTTTTGGTTCTCTTCTCTGACCGCTCTCTGTGGCTCTCCCTGCCGTCCGCATGCTGAAAGCCTCTTTCTGAACCCCAAGCTCACACATATCCACCTGCTCCCCACATCTCCTGGTCTCCAGCTCAGCATCTCACACCGCGCTCCTGTTTCTCCTCACGCTCCCCTCCCCGCTCAGGTCTTGTGGCACCTCCATCTTTCCTGCTGCTGACATCAAAAGTGCAGGGTGCTCCTACCTTCCGCTCTGATGCTCCACACCTGGACTGACAGCTCGGCCCTCCCTCCATATTTAGAATCGCTGTTCTCTGTAGTCATGCCCTGTGCTGCTGCCTTGGCTCAAACTCCCATGGTGACTTGTGTGCAGTCCGGGCACAGCAGCCTAACAGGTCTCCCTGCTTCCCCCTTTAGTCATCGGAAGTGATCGAAAGTGATCACTGCAGTGATACCTTTGAAAGGGAAGTGAGGATGTGTTGCTTCTTGGCTTCCTTTTTTACTTGGAGAAAAGTCTATACAATGGCTTTCTAGTCCTTGCATTTTCTGACCTCTCTCCAATATTATTTCTTGCTAATTTTCCTTCCCCTCACTCTGTTCCAGCCACACTGGCCTGCTCCTGCCTCAGGACCCTTGCATGTGTGGTTCTATCATGAATGCTCTTCCCTTGGATCTGCACATGGCTCAGTTCTGTCCTCAAGTCTCCATCTCAGTGACTACATTCCCTCATGTAAAACTTAGCACCCTGAAAACCTTCACTGCCTTCTCCATGTCCTTTCTTGCCCTAACACTTTTCACCATATGACATACTCTCTTCTTACTACCTTATCCGCCTCTTCCCACTAGAATGTGTGTTTGAGGCAGAGAATGCTGTCTGTTGTGTCCACCATTTACTCAGGGCCTAAGCCATGCCTTGTGCGAAAATGCTAAAACAATTATTGAATGAAATAAATGATTTTTCCCCTGAATGATCACCGTCTATCTCCCAAGCTTAGTGTTATGGAATCCTATCTACAAAAATTGGCTGATCCTTGCCTATGTTTGGTCTTCTGGCACTTCTTGTGTTCCTCACAAATTCCCAGGAGTTTGTCACTTGATTGCTATTCCGTGCAGCACCATGAACTTTGTCTTAATTTCTTCCATAGCAATATTTCTCACATTCTTTCAAGTCTGAAGGTCATGTCCTTGAACAAAGTAAGGAAACGTTGAATGCCTCTGTGTTCTCGTTACATATTATCACATCCCTTGACCCCAGGACTAAACTTCTCTTTCCTCCCCAGGACTGGAAATCGAACCCAGGGTTTCACACATGCCAGCCAAGCATTCTCCCACTGATCCACATTCCCAGCCGTTTCCTCACTTTTGAGACAGGCTGGGCTCAAATTTGCACTTCTCCTGCCTCAGCTTCCCAAGTAGCTGAGATTACTCAGCCATGCCCAGTCAGGAATTATCCTTTAGTTAGTTAATGTATTTTATTACTAAAAACTTTCATTGCTTGTAGTATTTTTGACAACCATCTATAGACTTGAGGTCTAACTGACTCTAGAACAATTTATTCATTCAGTGACTATCAATAGCAGATGGCCGGCAGGAATTCAGGGAATCAGGCAGGACTAAGGGCACACTGTACCAGACAGAGTCAAGGAGGGTGCTGAGGAAGACACCAGGGCCAGGAGGGAGGTCTAGGATTCCCTCTGATGCTGGAGAGGTGGGGCCTTAAAGACCTGGGCAAGTGCACTCTGGCCAAATGGACCAGGCGTGCATGGACACAAAGGCCAGTGTGGCTTAATTCCTTCAACAGGGGATGAGGGTGGGCGGAGCAAAAGCCAAGTGAGGGCAGGAGTTGCTTTGCGCTGTACGAAGGAGTCAGAATTTACCCCACTACAGGGGAAAGAGGGCACTTTAGGCAGAACAGTGACAGCACAACTTGGGTTTGACAGGTCACTCAGGTTGCAGGGTGGAGACAGGGACACTAAGACCAGGGGCTGGCTGTGAGCCTGGCGAGGGGTGAATGCAGGCAAGGGTACTGCAGGATGTGGCTGTGTGGCAGCACTGGAGGGCAGGCCAGCCTGGCATGACCTCCAGGGAGAGCATCATTGGTCCTGACCTCTGGCCTGGACTTTTCTCCTTGTTTCTTCAGCTGGAAGGAGAAAGCTTCAGGGATTTGTGCTGTCCCTAGAGCAAGGGCGCTCTGCATGCAGACTGGGGGGTGCCAGAGTCTGGCATCTCAAGAGCTTGGGGCTGGGTGCACTTCCTGCAGCAGGCTGGCCCTGACCGCTCCATTCCCTCCACGACACTGCCACCCAGTGGTCTGGGGTCAGACTGCACGAGCAGGACTCAAGTAACCCCGCCTTTCCTTCACCCAGGTCTTCAAGTGGACAGGCAGCAACTCGTTCTTTGTGAAAGGAGACTGGGATTCACTTATGGTGGGCAGTGGCAGGTACATGTTCCGGTCCCTTCCTCGCCCTGAAAGGTACTGTTGTGTGTGGCCAGTCCAGATGGACAGGAGAGGCAGGCGGTTCACTTTCAGCCTAGCCCTTCGGCGTCACTGCCCACCCTGCTCTGAGCCAAGGAGGGAGAAGAAATGATGACAACCTCACGTCAAGCTGCTTACAGTTGGTGACACCTTAGTCTGAATTTCTGTAATTTTGGAAGCATCCATGTGGTTGGATGAGGCTAGAAGTGAGATGTATCAGTCAGCCCAGTAAACCCAGGAGAAAGGCAAGCAAGCCGCATCTGCCCAAGAACTGGCCGGTGTGCATGTGTGAGCCTGTCCGTGGACCACAGAAAGTGAAAAAAGCTTGGTCTCTGCTGTCTCCTCCCAAGCAGAAAAAAGCCTGGTCTCTTTAAATTCACGCATATTAATAAGCTTTACCCTGAGGGTGAGGATGAAAGCATGATTAGCACAGGCAAATTCTCTGTTTTCCCAGCTGCCTGAAAAGCCTCCCCTGACAGGAAGCGTGGCAAAAACATTTCAATCAGTCCTGATCTGCAGGAATTCACTTCTGGGCTCCAGTCTCGGTTTCCTGTCAAAGGGGAGGGAGTGTTTCAAATGTCCCCAAGCTGGGCTGTGATGGCTATACCTTTGCATATACTTTCTAAAATCACTGCATGGGCTAGGGATGGAGCTCGGAGGCATAGCGCCTACCCGATACACAACGCCCTGAGTTCAATTCCCGGTACCAAAATAAAATAAAATCACTGCATTGCTTTAGAAATATTCTAGAACCTGTAGGGAATAACATGGTAAGTCCTTCAAAAGTGGAGGTGAATCTTTAAGGGGAAGATAACAATGGTTGCCACAAGGTATAGGCAAGGGCTGGTGATGGTAGTAGATCCTAAAGGCCTGACACAGAGGACTGAGCCAGGCCCAAATGTCTTTCTCTCTCTAGTGGCCAGTTTGGGCTGTGGTTGGATGGAGATCTGTATCATGGGAGAAGCCACCCCTGTGAGACCTTCAACAATGAGGTGCTGGCCCGGCAGGAGCAGTTCTACACCAGGGAGTTGGAGGCCTGGGTTCTAGGCTGAGGTCCTGTGTGGCGAACTCCTGGCGGGTGGGGCTGCTGACCTGCTCGTGGGTGCTGTTCTGCCCTCTGTTCCTAGGACTGCCCCTTCTGCTCGGAGTGGATAGCCAAGTGTGCATGTCCACTGTGGCTGTTGGAAAGCTTCTCAAGGTCTGGGGACACACGGGATGAGGCAGGCACTACTGCCCTGCAGAAGTGACTTTGGAGGTGTCAAAGACACGCCTTACCCAAGAAACAGAGTCCCTCATAAAAATGATCTTTATACGAATTCTACAGTTAATGCAACATGTTTATTTGGAGAAAACTGGAACACATTAAAAATTAATATTGCCTAAGATTCAGCTCCTCTCACAACAGTAACACTCCAAATAATTTTCTATAGATGTATATATAGATATATAAATACAGATATACACACACAAATGGGATGTTGCTTTGCATGTTTTAAAATCACTTTGAAGAATACTATTAAAAAAAACACTATCAAACCTTAGAAACCTGTGCTCAGTCACTGAAACCAATAAAGACTCTAGTATCATCTTCCTTCTCTTGCCTGTTCTAACACATGGGGGATTTTTGCATCCATTACTTGATCTCACAGGGAAAATATAAAAGCAGCAAATGAACAATGTGCATATTTGGGCAAAGAAACTGAACTGTTGTAGACTCAACCTCAAGCATGTTCAAAGACAGAAAGGAGTATGTTTTATGGCCAGCCAGCTCTAAGAAAACTGCATATCCCTCCCTACACCACAGCCTGCCTCTTGCCAGGGGGAAAAACACTCTTAACTTACTCCACTGCTTGAGGAAAACTAGCTCCCCAGGATGGTGTTAATCCTATGCCTGGCAGATCCAGCACAGACAGTGTTGAGATGCCGAGAAGGATGTGGGTGGAGTCCTACACAAGTCACTTTGCTCTGCAAGGAAGGGTCCAGGCCGGGCGCATGACCATGCAGGACAGAGTGCTGATGGAGTACACTGCTGGCTTCAGGATGGATACACATTCATAGAGCTTTATTGCAGCTGTTTTCCACACTCAGTTAAGTCACCAGTCTCTTCAAGCTGAAGTTCTATTTGCATTCTTAAGGTGAATGCTTAGTAACTTTAGAGACTAAGCTGTTAAAATCTCCATTTTTATATAGAGTTACGATGTTTCTTAAGAAAAACTTATACTTGTAAATGGCACAAAGCTCTGGCAGTTAAAACAGTTGCAAACAGCATAAAGTGCAGTTGTCTTACATGGAAAAAAAGATGTGAACAAAACAGATTCACTTCTCAGATAACACAATGATACAGTATTAGGGCTACAAAATTCCAGAGTTAACCACAAATAATTTTAAAATCAAGTTGGCACAGACAAAACAATCTTAGGAAAGTATCACATTCTTGAACTTGCTCTGGGCACATGAGGTTGAGACTATGGGTGTCTCCCCTGAATGTGTTAGAGGAGCCTGTAGAGGGAGATACAGGCCAGATCCTCACTTGTGCGTCAATAAGCGTCCCACATGTGCAGTACCATGATGAGACAGAGGGACCTGATTCTCTATTGAGGGAGGAGGGCATGGGAACACAGGATGGCAGACTCCAAATACTTCACTGAGAGTGGACGGAACAGAATTGGACGGAACGGAAAGTTAGGGACTCAAGGCCTCTGTCCCTACTGCCCGGCATCTCCAGCACTCTCTTGTCACTACCCTTTTTGGTTCCAACTCCAGATCTTGTTGTTGGTGAATTTCTACAGCCTGAGGTATGGGACAGGTTCCCTGGGGACCAGCTGCCATGCTCAGCCTGGGTGGTATGCACCCCATGGCTAGGCAAATCAAGTTACAAAGGGGAACCTGGGACATACTGGGCAGTCAGTCCTGAACCTCAGCAAAGGCAGTGTAGTCCAGTTTGCTTTGGAAGCCATAAAATGCACTGAACTAGCAAAAACAGGCTCAGGTAAGAGTGGTCCCAGGGACAGTTCTTATGCTGTCCAGACCCATTTTCCAGGCAGACTCAGATAGCAGGCAGAGGGAAGGGGAATTCACTCTTGGCTGGGCAGAGGTGAGGCCCTTGGGCTGGGTGGTGTGGACCCATATAGAAGCATATAGAAGAGAGAGAAGTTCCCAGCCTGGGGCACAGCTGACTCGGAGAGTAGTCTGGTCTGAGGGATCCCTCTGCTTCTACAGTCTCCTAAAAGAGAGCTTCATGCTCTCCTGAGGAGAAGGCCTGGACCGGGGATGTGGCTCAGTTCATTGGTACAGTACTGGCCCAACACACACGAAGCCCTGGGCTCCATCCTGAGCACCACAAAAAAAAAAAAAAAAAAAAAAAAAAAAAAAAAAAAAAAGGCCCAAATCCTTAGATCCTCTCACCAGAGTTGGAGCTAGTCCTCCTTCACTTCCTACTGTTTGCCCTAACCTGGCAGCTTATGGGAGCTAGGAGAGTGGGGCAGGCATCCTTCCTCTGATCACTTGAGGAGCACTAGCCCCCAAACTTGGGGTGGTGATGAGCACCTCCTTGGGGGTTAGAATTTGTTTTGTTTTTAATGTCTGTTCATGACAATTCTAACTTCAAATTCCAATTTGTACTCTTGCCTCATTTCTAAATTGAAAAGAAAAAAACAATCACCTGTCATAAGAGGTTAGAGTATATAATAAAAAAAGAGTTGTTACTTTAAGAAAATAGACTACTAAAGGAGAAAGCTAGGAGAGTTAAAAATAGGCAAGCTAATTCTTTTTATAACATGTGTAGCAAGATTTGCCTAACACCTTTTTTGTTTTTTTGAGTAAGAATTACATATACCTTCAGGATATGTATACATTCAAAATACAAAATAAAAAGCACTAGTAACTACGTCTGTGGAACTCTATGATTACATTCTTCATCTTGTGTTGGGGGAAGGTTCTTTGTAAACAAGCTATTGCAGACCTTCACATGGCGTTATGGTCAGGCAGCGCAGACTCATCCTCGAGCACCACGGAATCACCCTTAAACAGCTGGACTCTGCCTCTGGATGGTTCTGGGCGGTGAACTGGTCTATAATTCCACTCTGGTTTTCGAGGTGTTATAAGTGGGGCTACAATATCACCATCCTAACAGGAAGAGAGAGGAAAACAGGAAATACAGAAAATTCAGTTTCCGTAGTTTTGCTGCTAAGAGAGTATCTTAGGCACACACACCCTTTACTTGCAGCTGGATTGCTCCTCGACAGACTTATTCTCAGGAAACTCCAGGTGACACATGGCCCATGCTTGGGTCAAATTAAAAATACCACAGTCTTAAGCTAGTAAACTCTTTGTAAAAAAAAAAAAAAAAAAAAAATCCTCCAGTGCTCCCTAAGATGGCTGGGTTGGAGATGTAGCTCAGGAGAAAAAAAAGATGGCGGACTGGTAGGTAGCAGGAGAGAGACCCTCTTTGACAGAGACAGCTCAAATGCCAGAATAAAACACCCTGGAGAGGCCCAAATAGAGAGAGATGGACTCTCACAACCCAGGAAGAAACTAAAGTACAAAAAACCACTCGAATATGAGGTCCTGGGGCTACTATTAGTGAAGATAAGATCAGTGAGCATGGCACACTCCTTGAGCCGCCTGAATTCCTGCCCGACCTAAACAAGTGATCCGCGCAGAAGCGACTGGCTTGAGCCGCCGGAGCGCAGAGCTGAACAGCCCTGCGTGCAGCTTGCCTGGACCAGCCCTGCACTCGACCCATCCAGAGGCACCGTGAATTCCCACTGCACCACGCTGAAGTCGGAGGTCGGGGAGTCTTGCAGTTCTCGGGGACTGGCATCAACACGCGGTGAGTGATGGGAATAAGACCCTCCCACAGGAAAGGGGAAACCGACTGGATGACATGTTGGATTTGGGCAAGACAGCCCTAACTCCATAAGGAAGTGGCTTCAGCTGGTTGCTCCCCTTGCTGAGCGGATTGGTGGAATCTGCTTGGACTAGGCCGCACCCCTGGCGGGGACCCAGTAAGTCACTACAAATTACTTTCCTGAGATCGGTGCACACTGATGCAGTGAAGGCCTGCAAAGGTTGACTGGCCTGGAGGGGAGGAGCTAGCACACACTGCCCGTGGGTGAACTCTAATCTTTGATAACCTATTGAAGAGGGCTAAATCTCCTAGCCTGCGCCCTCTAGAGGAGCCTTAATCAACAAGAAAAGGGTCTGGGCATTACACTGTACACTTGTATGGAAGGAACCAAAAACATAATGAAAGGGAGAAATAAAAAAAACCTCCCAGCCCCCAACCCTGAGAACATTGATCCAGGAGAGGTAAATACAAAAGAGATTGAGGGCAGCAAAAATGCAACATCAAACACAGCGTTAGAGGACATAAAGAGATATCTTCAGGACCTTGTAAGCGGGACCAAAACTGAAATATTAATTCAAATTAAATGAGAGATAAGTAGATTAATAAAAGAAGGGCTGGGCACCTCTCAAGAAGACACAGACAGAAGAATGGAGGAACAAAAATGGAGAGAAAAATTTAATGAAGAATTCAGAAAAAACCTAGATTCAAAGAGATTATCAGGAAACTAAAGACTCCATAGAAAGTTGGCAAAACTGCTTGAAAGAAACCAAAGATAGACTATCAAAAATTGAACACACGCTTGCAATGTGGGGTCATGAAAGGGAAGATCTCTTAAAAATAACAAGGGAGCAGGCAGTAAAGATACAAAGACTGGAAGATGACAAGAGGATCTATAACTTAAGAATAAAGTATGTGAATGAAGAAGCAGGAATCAAACCAGAGGAATTACAAAGGCTATTCACAGAAATTATTAAGGAAAATTTCCCAAGCATAGAA